>JANTPZ010125811.1:0-36944 GCA_025593235.1 Vachellia pachyceras | reverse complement strand
TGAGATCAATGGCTATGAGATACCTGCAAATTCTAGAGTCTTTATCAATTCTTGGGCTATTGGAAGGGACCCAAATCATTGGAATGAAGCAGAGAAGTGTCAACCAAAGAGATTTCTTGATAGTTCAATTGATTACAAAGGTGGAAAGTTGGAGTTCGTTCCATTCCGCTTTAGAAGAAAGAAGAAGGAAATGCATTGTTTAAGAGTGGAAAATATGCAAAAGCTTCTAAAAGATATGAGAAGGTGCTTTTAACTGTGAAGCCTCAATATGGTTTTGGTGAGAGGGTAAAGCAGCACATGGTGATGAGGGTGCCGTTCCACCAAATGCATCCTTGGAGATAACTCTTGAATTGGTATCTTGGAAGACTGTTTCGGAAGTAACTGATGATAAGAAGGTCATTAAGAAAATCCTCAATAAAGGGGAAGGATATGAGCGTCCAAATGAAGGAGCTGTTGTGAAAGTGAAATTGATCGGCAGGATACCAATCACCTAGAGTTAAGAGGTGTTAACTTAAACGGGGTGTTGGAAATATGGGTTAGTTTAAAGTGATTAATGTTAATCACTTAGTTAGTTAATGACCCAAATGTCTATATAAAGGGTCACAATGTAATGATTTGGGTGTGAGATTAAAATAATTATCACGACAAGATGAGAGGATGAAGAGTCCCCACCAATGTATAAAGAATGGGAGGGTAACTTGGATCTCCCATTTTAAGAGTCCCCAAAATGGGATTAGTTCATCACCCTCAAAAGAGGGTAGATTAGTATTGTAAACCAAAAAGGGTTTATGATGGGAATTTTCAGCTTGCCATGAGGAAGTAAAAGCCCTAACGGTGGCGATATAGACCAGCTTGTTCTTTAGGACACCTTTGCTCAAGAAACTGCTGCTATGGTTGAAGACCCCAATATGGTTGATTATGTCGACAATAATTGGCAAAGAAGAAGAGCATGTAAACACGACGCTAAGGGTATATGTTTCCTCATATTTGCATTTTGCTTGATTTTCAAGCATTTTGACAGCAGCAGAAGCATCCAAAGGTGGCCAAGGAACAACAAAAGAAAGACAAAGAAAGAAAGAATAAAGAAAAAGAAAGCCAAGAAGAGCATCGAGACTTGCAAGATTTGCATTTCCAAAGTTGTTGAAGCAGATGGAGAAGGGGAAGAGTTAAAAAAAAACAAAGAAATTCAAGAAGTTGACAGAAGCTGAGTTTATGCTTCCTTTATGATGAGTGGGTCAATTTGTTAGTCTTCTCTCATTTAGTCTTCTCTAATAGTGCGACTGGAACAACATCAATTGGTTTCTCCTAGTCCCAAAGCTATATCAAGGGCTTATGACAAGCACAAAAATTCTTTATGGAGGCAAACGAGTCTGGTGATGCAAGAAATATGGGCTTTGATTTTGCTGGCAAAGCTGTGTATACTGCTGTATGGGTTGCTAGTGTATCATTGTTCATGGAGCTGCTAGGTTTCTCCACACAGAAGTGGGTAACTGCTGGTGGTTTGGGTACAGTACTGCTCACACTAGTTGGTCGGGAGATATTTACAAACTTCCTTTCAAGTGTAATGATTCATGCAACCCAACCATTTGTTATAAATGAGTGGATTAAAACAAAGATTGATGGATATGAGGTTTCTGGTATTGTAGAGCATGTAGGTTGGTGGTCACCAACAATAGTGAGAGGTGATGATCGTGAAGCAGTTCATATTCCTAATCACAAGTTCACTGTCAACGTTGTGCGGAATCTCACTTAGAGAACTCATTGGCGTATCAAGACTCACCTCGCTATTAGTCACTTGGATGTTAACAAGATTAATAATATTGTTGCTGACATGAGCAAAGTTTTGGCCAAAAAATCCTCTGGTGGAGCAACAGAAGTTGCACATAAGGGTTTTTCTTGAGAGGCCATTCTTTTGGATCTTTTGAGAGTTATTAGTATCTGCGCCAAAGCAGGATATCATCCAACCAACGTGCCCTTAATGTCTTCTTGGTGGTTGGTGACTGCATCATAATTGACTTGCAGACTATTCTTGCCTATATGTCCAAGGTGGATGGGAAATTCAATTTTAGCCCAATCAGTGTTCATTTTTTGACAGAGGCAGCTCGGAACAATGTTCTTCTTGCTGTACCAGCCCTTCTGTATGCTAAAAACAATTATCTGAAGTTTATTATGCAGCTTTATTTTAATCCTGCCACTGTGAAGATTCTTAGCAATTTGAAGGTTTTAGTGATAGCAGTTTTGTCAAAGATGATTATGAGACGCCGCTCAACTCCACAGAAAAGAAGCCATTGATTCACATGGGTCAGCTCCAATCTCTTTTGTCTTTATCTCATACTGGTGATAGGATTAAAGAATTGAAGAAACAAGAGAAGAAGAAATGTTTGTATTGTTGTATAAATCAAAATTGTGTAGTTTAACCTACCTCATTTCCTTTTAATTTTTTGTATTGGCAAGTTGAGTACATAGAGTTAAGGGGTGTCAACTTGAGCGGGGTGTTGGAAGTATGGGTTAGTTTAAAGTGATTAGTGTTAATCACTTAGTTAGTTAATGACCCAAATGTCTATATAAAGGGTCACAATGTAATGATTTGGGTGTGAGATTAAAATAATCATCACCAAAAAGTGAGGGGATGAAGAATCCCTACCAATGTGTAGAGAAGGTGAGGGTAACTTGGATCTCTCACTTCAAGAGTCCCCAAAATGGGGTTAGTTCATCTCCCTCAAAAGAGGGTAGATTAGTGTTGTACCCACATGGGTTTGTAATAATACATTCAATTTCTCAATCTCTTCTTAATTTCAATACTTTCAACAAATACAATGCATATATATATATAAGCGGACGAGCTTATAAACACCCATATATTTATATTGAACCGCAATATGTAATAGATGCATAGCAATTTATGGCAAGAGGAAAAGAAAAGAAAAAGGATGAATGATAATTATGGTGGTTAAAATATATTTTTAATCTTTTATATTTACATAAGATTTGGTTTTATTTTCTGAAGTTTAAAAAATACAATTTTAATCCCTTAAACTTAACGTCGTTAGCATTTCTTAATAAAAATTGCCGACCAATCAAACTAGTAATGACTGTGCAGTAAAATAGTGATAAAACATGTTTATATTTTATAGTTTTTGATATAAAAATTTCATTTCCTATCTACTTTTTTTAATTTCATATATATTATAGAAACCTAATCTTGTAATTATTTTATAGAATACCTGCCTTTGACTAGCACTTACCTAAAGTAGATAATCGATTTTGCGTTCAGCGTCCATAGTTACTGAAAAGATGTGGAAGGTAACCAAACTAGCGACCCGTTGGTATGCGAGAAAACAATGAAAGTACCATCATTTTATTGTATATTCCTAATTTAAATTTAAAAGATTAGAAATAAATTTTTTAAATTTAAAATATTAAAATGAAGTATAATAGAAATATAAAGAATTAAAAATATATTTAGATTAACGCCAACAAGTCATGAATTCTTAAAATCCATCTCCTTTTCGCTGTTGCTCCTAACCTTTTTCATAGTTATCCTCCACCAGCATCAGACGTCGGTCCTCCTCCTTTTCCATCTCCCGTACGCTTAGACTCTATTGGCCAAGAAAAAAAGAGACTCGAATCCTAATCTCTCGAATTCGGCATTGTGTGGCTTTGCTCTTATATTTCATCTTCAGAATCAGAATCCCAGGTCTTCCCCTTCGTGCTGGTATTGCGTCGTATAGTTTGGCGCCATTGGCATTTCACTTCTAGGTATTCTCTCGATTTTTCCTCCTCCATATTTTCTACTCTCATTGCTCCGATGGCCTTTTCTTTTAGGCAGTTCTTCTCTGTGATTCTGATTTGTAAAAGGAACAAAGAAACATCGATGACTTCATAGCCGCCACCTCACTTCTTCGTCCTGAAGAACCAACGAGTTGTAGTTTAATTTTATTTTATCTTCGTGTTTGTGTTTGACGATCACTTCACCATAAAATCCGTTGCTTTTTTTTTTGTAAAAAGCTATTCTTCAGTTGGAGATCAACAAGGGAAATACCCTCTTCGCGATATTCCCACATCTTCTCGCACCATTATTTCCTAACTGATCATTTTCAGTACGTTCAATTTGTTTTGTTCCATGCAGGACTGGTGATGATGATTAAATATCATTTTGCTTTTTTCGCAAAAAAAAAAAAAAACTAGTTCCTTTCCTAACAGATAGCAGAATTTATGTTCACAACTTCGACAATGGAAAACATGTTTGATAGTATGAACGTTGAAAATTAAGTCAAATTGACCTTTTTTTTCGTGTTTATTGTCATTTTTTTTCCTACATTAAAAACTGCTCTGTTTTTTACATTTTTTTTCAAACACATGTATTTGAAAATTTTGTGTATGATCCATGAGGTGGATATGGTGTTCACTCCAATTTTGATATAAGCCCATCATGTAGGAGGCTTAGTAGGCCCAGTCATAGTATCACAGACTTAAATTTAAGGCCCATTGTGCACCATCTATCATACAAGATCCACTACACCAGTGTTATAAAAAAACACAATAAAGATCCACTGCATCAGCTTAATAATTTTGTTTATGAGAATGACTTTACTCATACTGATGATACAATGTATACATAATTTGCTGATATCAAACTGTTTATACAAATTTATCATGTCTTTATCATCAGTAAAATTTTTAATGGGAATTTTCCTCAATTTTCTAAAGAGAAAAAAATCACAAAGTCGAATAGTAACGAAATAAAAGTCAAATATCAGGTAAAGAAAAAAAAAAAAGGCTGCACCCACGGGTCCTTTAAAAAGTAAAGAGGGCTCACTGCAGCCAACGCCAAATCACAAAGTTATTCGCCTGCCCAGCTCTCTCCAAAGTTGCTCAATCTGTTGTCGCCGTTTTGGCTGAGCCTCCCAAGTCTCACCTTTTGCCCCTAGATTTCACTCCATCAATCTCACTCTATGCTTTCTCATTCCCTATACTTCTACTATTAAGTCTCTTGTTAACTTCTTCAATAACACACTGATTAGTGCAGGTTGTTTCCCATTTGTACCGAAGCCTTTAATTGAAGATTTCTGGTTTTGCTGATATTCATTCCGCTGCAGTAATGGCTCAGTTGAAAGCTGTTTCTCCTTATTCATGCTCCAACGTTTCTCCCTTGGGACACAAAACACGTGCATTTGGTTAAGTTTTATATATTGTCTATATTTCTTATGTTTGAAATTTTGGTTGCATGTTTCAATCTCATCATCCTTAAACTTTTCTCTTAAATGATGCAAATTTCAAAAAATGGGGATAGAAAACCCCTGATCTTTTTAGTGGCCCATTGAAGTTTGATTATTCCTAAATGGTGAAAATTTGAGAGCTTTGAATGAAATGGTTTAGTCAAGCATACTGAATCTGCTCTTGGCTGCTTCCTAATTGCTTGCAATTAATGTCATTCTCAGAGGATCTACTGCTTCCCCAGATACGTAACGCGAAGCCATCATCATTGACAGAGGTGGGCTGAAAGCTTACTCCCCAAATTTTGATACACGTTTTCTTGTTTGAGCCTAGCTATGTGTTCTGATGCATGGATTGATGGTCTTATTTTGAACTTCTGTATCCAGTTGGGGCGAAGAACAAGCGTTGTTATCCCCAAATTTCCTGGTGAGGTTTATTACATTTCCACTCACTGTAACGGTTAATCAGGACACTCTCACTTAGGGGGTTTAAAATAAGTAGGACTTATTCTTAATATGTTTTGAGAAGAATTTGAGCAAAAATTTAATGGGTTCAAAATTAGTAAATGAGTTGATGCAAAATAAATCACATAGTACTAATATATACCTAATTTTCTGGAAGTCAGAGGGTGCGGCTGAACCACTCACTAATACCTAGGTCCGCCCATGCGGTTAATAATTCTTGTATTGACTTGGCTTATAATTCTGCGTACAATTATTATTCTTTTATCTTGGTGAAGTGTATAATATACTTTGATATTTAGCAGTCATAAATGAAGTCAACACAATGCTGCTATCTCATTAGCAGCCAGCTGTATGTTTTCATTTCCATGCGAACCACATTTTCATAGTAGTAAAGCTTTCGATCAATGCCTTATTTGGGAATGAGTTTACTGTTGCTTTTAAGTTTCAAGTCTTCTTCAATTAAAATGAGCCCATTAGTAACTGCTAAGTAGTAAAATGGTTCATAGGCCTCATATTAGCCTAAGCTTTTGGGATGAAATGGCATTTGGCAGTTACAAAATTATGGTATAACATCTATAAAAATAAGCTTGTGATGGAATATATTAATAACCACATCAACTCATCCGAGTAATTTTGAGCATGCATTTTTGGCTCTCTACCTTCCTTTTTTTTTTTTGGTGACGAGAACCTACCTTCCATTAATTAATGTGCCAAAAGAATAGAAGAAAGGAGGATTACATTGGATGTAATTGGATGCATGGTTAATGTTTTAAAGTTGCTTTAGAAATTCTTACTTAATACACTGGTATTGCAAATTAAAATATTTGATTCTCTTCAAGATTGAAGTTTCATGTTTGCAAGTCTCACAAAGTAATTTTGACATGCAGTAGTAAAAGCAGTTTTACGCAGTGATACAAAGACAGAAGTGTCCAATGCCAAGGGCAGTGGGCTTCGTGGAAAATTAAACAAGGTTGTGCTAGCTTATAGTGGTGGCTTAGACACATCAGTCATTGTCCCCTGGCTAAGGTAAGGATGGTGTTCCCCCCATATAATTTTATACATCTTGAATGACGATAATTAGGGTTCTGGAGATTTTTTATTTCTAAAGTATTGATATTGATTCATCTTTAGAAACCCTTGATTTGGCATCGTACGTTCCATGTAAGTGGCTCCACATTAGTGGGATAAAGCTTGCTGTTGATTCATCCTTAGAAAAGAATATGTTGATTTGGTTAAGAGAATCAGACACCTTTCTCTATGTATTTCAGAGCCTAAAAAATAAGCCACACTTTGTGAATGGTGCAATTTCGTGTAAGTTTCAACATTTTGTTATATATGGTGATCTAGATATAGGCATAAGGGGATCTAAACTATAGACTTGGAGTTTTGCTGAAAAAACATGAGATGGAAAAAGGGTTGGTTCTTACAGTTTAAGGACTTCAGGATGTAATTCGTGATCATGAACAGTATATAACATTGTCAATTCACTGATATTGTATTTTTTATTCAAATTTTGTTTTTAATTGTGCTCTTACTGTTAAAAGTCTATGGATCATATCTTTTATGCTTGGTTATGCCTAAAATCATTTCATTCTTACTATAATTCCTTTCGTTGATGACCTTTAATTTGCAGAGAGAATTATGGATGTGATGTTGTATGCTTCACTGCGGATGTTGGCCAAGTATGTTATAACTAATAGACCTTACTTCTTGTGATACAACTATTGTTTTGTTAGAAAAGATGTTTTGATAGTGTAAACTTGTGACTGATGGAGTGTGCTACTCTTGATGTTAAACGTTAAACTTTGTAGGGTTTAAAAGAATTGGAAGGTTTAGAAGAGAAGGCTAAAGCCAGTGGAGCCTCTCAGTTGGTGGTCAAGGACTTGAAGGAAGAATTCGTCCAGGATTACATATTTCCTTGTTTGCGTGCTGGTGCAATTTATGAGAGGAAGTATCTCCTCGGGACATCAATGGCTCGCCCTGTTATCGCAAAAGTATATATTTCATTTTTGTTTCTAAGTTTAGCACGGTTGATCAGTTCCTATGCTATAAATAAACAACGGTACTGGCTGTAATCACATTTTATCAGTTAGTGGTAAATTTGATTTTAGTCCCTCCATTAAAGACTGACATTCTAATTTCAACATTTTTCTCCAATATCACATCTCTGCTAGCCTTTACTGCATTGATGACTTTTTCAGTCTTTAGAATTTAGTAAAGATTGGGGAAAAGTAATGAACCATTTTATCAGTTAGTGGTAAATTTGATTTTAGTCCTTCCATTAAAGACTGACATTCTAATTTCAACATTTTTCTCCAATATCACATCTCTGCTAGCCTTTACTGCATTGATGACTTTTTCAGTCTTTAGAATTTAGTAAAGATTGGGGAAAAGTAATTAACCATTATTCAAGGTCCTTGTAACAATCATTTTCTGATGCGTATATGTGGATAGGCGATGGTGGATGTTGCAAAAGAAGTTGGAGCGGATGCTGTCTCTCATGGCTGTACCGGTAAAGGGAATGATCAGGCATGTGTTACAAGTGACAATTACGTCCACAGATTTAAGTGTGCCATTTTTTCCCTTCTGACACAAGTTTGTATCATTTAGGTCCGCTTTGAGCTCACGTTCTTTGCTTTGAATCCCAAGCTGAATGTTGTGGCTCCATGGAGGGAGTGGGACATTACCGGTAGGGAAGATGCAATTGAGTATGCAAAAAAGCATAATGTACCTGTTCCCGTGACAAAGAAATCCATATACAGCAGAGATAGGAACCTTTGGCACCTTAGCCACGAGGTGAAGTGTTTAGTGTCAAAATTAGCAACTCTGAATGATTTGTTGTGGCTTTTTGTTTGTTTGTTTTTCAAATTACCATAGATTGAAAGTGCGACCCCCCAAACCCTGCCCATAGCAATAGCTCTTTGCACCAGGCCGTCCCTTTATACCGATATGCAGTGCTTTTTTTTAATTAAGTAAATTGCACAAACATATTCCCCACATGCTAATTTTCTAAAATTACATGAATCTTCTATTTTTAAAACCAACACATACTCCCTAATTCTTGCTAAAATTACACAGATTTCCTATTAATTTTCAAAACCTGTGTAAAATCCCCTTGAAACAGAAAGTAAATGACCCATCGGGTTTTGTTGAAAATGCACAAATCCTCTTCTATTTTTAATTACGTGCAAAACTCCTTTAAACATTAAAGATATGTATGTGCAATTTTAGCAAAACTCACAAATTAGTCTGTCATGTTTTGTTATTTTTCCTTTTCCCTTTCACGTAAAAGCCTGAAAACAATTTACATGTTCTTGAGCAAACATATTATTCTCTTTAAGCAAAATTTATTGTAAGCGAACCTAATGCATCTTCTTTTTAGGGCTGGATGTTACTATCATAAGCTTTTTAATAGATCTTTTTAGTGTGCTTTTGCTTTTAATTCATCTGTTGCTATAAGGATGGCTCAAGACCTTTTGAAATAATTAAAATAACCCAATAGTATCATTATTGATGACATTTCAATCATCGAATTGAATGCACAGCAAATAACTAGAAATTGGAATTGACGTATGGATATTGATATTACTTTCTCTCACTTTTGCAATCTGCGATGCTGCAGGGTGACATTTTGGAAGATCCAGCAAATGAGCCAAAAAAGGATATGTACATGATGTCTGTGGATCCAGTGGATGCTCCAAATCAAGCAGAGTAAGATACCCTTATGTTATTATTATGCTATGAAAAACATCAAAACGTTGAAAACACTGACATCATGAACATGACACTTTGAATTGCGGTTGACAGAAGTCAAGTTTTCTTTAAGCTTGATATTTTCTAACACCTGCACGTCTATCTGGCAGATATGTGGAGATTGGGATAGAGGCGGGATTACCTGTTTCAGTTAATGGGAAGAGGCTTTCACCAGCATCATTGCTTTCTGAACTCAATGATATTGGTGGAAGGCATGGAATTGGCCGGATCGATTTGGTTGAAAACCGGCTTGTCGGTATGAAGAGCCGAGGAGTTTATGAAACTCCTGGGGGGACAATCCTTTTCACTGCGGCACGTGAGTTAGAGTCTTTGACACTCGACCGGGAAACAATTCAAGTCAAAGATTCATTAGCCCTTAAATATGCTGAGCTGGTGTATGCTGGAAGGTGGTTTGATCCTCTTAGGGAGTCCATGGATGCCTTCATGGAGAAGATTACAGCAACTACAACAGGTTCTGTGACTTTGAAACTGTACAAGGGCTCTGTTACTGTTACTGGGCGGAAGAGCCCTTGCAGCTTGTACAGGCAGGATATTTCATCGTTTGAGAGTGGTCAGATATACGATCAGGCCGATGCAGCCGGGTTTATACGGCTTTATGGTCTTCCAATGAGGGTACGAGCAATGCTTGAGCAGGGTATCTAGGAGTTGGTTTTGTTTGCACTTGATGAACAACATTCCTGTTTTGTTGCACTCGACATTATTGTGTGATTTTTAATTTTACTAACTTCATTATCTATTAGCTCACATTACAATAATCCATGATGGCATTTCAGGGTATTCGTGATCTCAACTTATGAAATAACAGTTGTTTAGAAAAATGTGGAGTGTACGATGGACCTTGTTAGTCTTTTTTTTGTTGTGAAAAATTTTGGTCTATTTATTGAGAATTTTATTGTTGAGAAAGAACTAACAAAAAATTATATATAGAAAATACTAGCACCCTACAAATTTTATATACAGAGTATCAAATATCGTCAATAAAATTTATTGTGGGGAATTTTTTCCAATTTTCTCCTTTTTTGAGGGCTGTATTAATTACTACTTTAAGCATAAATTTTATAACTTTCCGAAATTATTCTGTGATTCATATATTACATTATTTCATTAAAGGGAAGAAAGACAGAAAGAGGAGGAGGGCGGAAGAAAAACTACTATATGTTAACTGAGATTTGAAAGTACAAGAGATGAAAGCATTTTTTTTTTAAAATGAGTCATAAACATTTTATTAAATTTTAGAAATGAAACAAGATGGAGTGCTTAGTCTTGCCTAAATTTACTTGTCAATGTTTGTTATGCGTACTTGAAATTCGAAATAAACAATCAGATAGACACAATTGTGTGCAGCAACCAAGAAATCCTCAAGTGTGTGCTTTAAAAATACCTTTACACTCTCGGGAAGAGAATTCGATATTGGGGAATGTCATTTTGTTGTGGCTCTAGTCGCAGCGTTTGGGGAGGCATCCAAACTCCTGGGTGTTTAGGTAAACGCCTAAAGGTAATTGATGGCTCGCCCTGCCCAACATTGGTATGACCTAAGAGGAAAGGAGATTTCGCCATGTCCTTAGTTTGTGGGTGAGCCCAACCCCTGCCTAAAATTTTTGTACAAAAAAAACACCTTTACACTACAATTTAGATAGCTGGCTTTACTAATATGTTGTGATAGTACGGTGCTACTTTAGAAGGGGGAGAGTGGCCTCAGCCAGATTCATGAAGGTTATTACTGAATTTAATGCAAAAATATATATATATATATATATATATAATTGACATATTTCTTAACAAATGCAATATTAATACTTACAGCTTGGTATCCTTGTAAATCCAGAATACGATGTTGGCAAAAAAAAAATCAAGAATACGATGAACCATGTTAGAATTGTCTTGATTATTCTGGTTAAGGATAATTGAACTGCTTTTATTTTTTTGTGAAACATTTTTTTTTGGAAAGGGGTTGGGCTCGCCTACTATCTAAAGGTACGATACCTAACTCATAATCAATTGGGGTCTATCACTGAGGGCATTGGAGCAAGCCAAGCAAACCTTTTGGTCTGACCATACAAGTATGCCAACCCAACTTCATTTAACTGTGATGATGCCTCCCTAAGCGCCGTGACTGAAGCCACAACTAAGTGACACTTCCCAAAATTAAACCCTCTTCCTTTATGTGAGAGTACTAACTCAATCCCTTCATCAGTTAAACCCACAAACGATGGGTTGATTGAATTACTTTATTCATTTTGGATATGCGTCTGTTCCACACTTATGGACTTTGGTTAACACTAGTTGCATGGGATTCATGCAACCAATGTTAAAAAAATAGTATAGAGTATAAAATCAAAATAAAACTCCCAAGAAAATTTCTTACCATAAAAAAACTTAAAAATCGGCAAATTTATCAGATCCTCTCTTTTCGAATTAACCTCGCCTTACGAGATTTTCGGAAAAACCCTAGTTCACCTCACTTTACTCTCTTCCTCATTTCAAAGATGTTGTAACTTTAAAGTATCTAAATTACCGTTTTAATTATTTCCCCCACTCTAAATTTCTACGCATAAAAATTCATTGCTCTTCGAAATTTGTTATTGATCCTACGTAACTGCAAAAAAAAAATTTATCAATTTATTAAATAAAAATACTAATGATGTATTTTTTTTGTGTGTTAAAATAAAAAAGGGCGTATTGTCCATTATACTCCATCTGATTATATATATAAGAGACATATAATTGAATTACAAATATAAAAAGCTGGTTAAAATTGATTAAAGACAATAAATATAAAAAAAGTATATTTTATTCTTTAAATATATCCCATATTTATGAAGGAGAAAGTCAATGAGACAGAGTAAAAAAGATGGCTGTGAAAAAATAATTAATACCGCGATATAACATGTAATTAATAACAGGAAAAAAAAAAGAAATCTTGCAATATGATTATACAACTCTCAAATTTTATATATTATATGCAGGATGAAAGGGAATAAGTCCATAAAGATTTGTCTAATTAAAAAGAAATTAACACATAATGTAGACGATCATAAATTCAAATTCCAATGAGATTTATTAAAAGGCTATGAGAATCTAAAGATCAACTCAGGGCAACTTTATATAACAAAAAAATGGATGAGAAGGAATAATGGGTTTGAGAAAACGGTGGAGAAGTACTTTTACCATTTACGAGGTAAATATAGGAAGAAAATTATCTCCTTTTACGAAAAAACACTGTTAAACGTATTTTTGAGGTGTTCAATCATTTTGCCAAATGAAGGCAATATATTATGGAACACGATGGACCACCATTTTAAAAATGGAGTTCAAATATTCCCAAGAGGCACCACCGATAGTTCAAATTGCTCAAGAAACATGTGACAAATCTTTCCTTTTCGTACTTTGATTGAGACCACATTTTGCAATTCCATCTCTTTTTTATGCCTAAACACTTCGGAATTTTGTCAGGGGCTCAGGTACTGGGAGTAGTGGTGGGGTCACTTGGCACTTAATAAGTGGACAATTAATGCAAGCACTTGGGCCATGAGCTGTGCTTGCCTAATGCTTCAAAAGTGCATAATTTTGAAGTTTTTTTAAAAAATCATAAAAATTAGGACTCTAAGATACTAATAGTCAGATCCTTATGTATAACTTAATTGTAAGTTGTGCCCAGAGGGGTTGGTCCAACTAGTTAACAAAGGGAAGGCAATGCGTCGTGTACCCGTCAAGTCTTGGGCTCGAACACTGGGAAGTCCCTTACGGGACCACCCCGGATTAGTTTGGATCCGAAAGGATCCAGGATATCGGGAGAGTTTTCTCTCACTCAAAAGAAAAACGTAATTGTAAGTTGATTTGTGATCCTAAACGTGTAAAGTATATTTTTTATGGTTGAGGTGCAGTTTTAGCAATAGGGTTTTCATTTAGAAACGTCTAATACGATTGAGTTTTAAAGGGTGAAAAAGTGGACACAATCTTTCAAAAATAAATCAATTTTAACAATTCATTGAATTGATTGAAACTGCTTATTATTTTTCATGTGACTCACTTATTCTCCATTTAACTTTATGATTGACGTTTAGACTAATTTAACGATTGCAATGAACCTTTTTAAAATACTGAATATGCCTTTACGCTCTTCAAAATTTAATTGTGCTAGATGCTTTTGTTGAAAAACTTAAAATCGAACTTTAACTGTTCTTTATATATACCAATTCTTTTTCTAAATTGTCCCTATTGATATTTTTCTTACTATAATTAAGCAATAGAGAAATGGAGGGAACCAAGAATATGATTATGGTGCTTTGGAAGGGAAACATAATGTATTAATTAATTTAACTAACTTTGTTGCTGCAATTAAATTAGTTAGATGTTAGTCAATATAAAATCTAGGCTAAAATATATTTTTAATTCTTTATGTTTGCGTCAAGTTTCATTTTAATCCTTTAAATTTGAAAAGTACATTTTCAGTTCTTCAAACTTAACATCGTTAGTTTTTCTTAACGAAAATTGCTGACCCATCGAGTCATATTCTAAACAACTCGTCCAGATGCTGATGAGTGAGGAAACTAAATGAATGGGAAGTGCAATTAAGACATGTACCCCGGGAGCTGAATGTTATTGCAGATAGACTTGCTAAGGAAGGCCTATCCAGGTCTTCGGTTTTGAGGTTCCCTCCGTTGCACACGAGGGACCTGTGTTTAACTTTAACTACAAATATGGGATCTGATTCCCCTTAGTTTTAGTTTATTTTACTTTTTTCGGGCTTAGCCCTCTCCTCTCCTGTTATCAAAAAGAGAGTTCAACGAAATCAAGGGATTCAAATTCAAGTATGCATATCGGACGGATGAGATTCCTCACACGCAACGTCATTAAATTTGCACTAAAACCCTAAACCCTACTTCCGCCTCTTGGGGCAGTAATCTTCAAATCGTCCTGTTCCTTCCTCCCTCCACCGCCCCCACATTGTTCTCGCAGGGCTAGGCTTTATTTCTTCAATGGCTCTTTACCTTCTATACGAATCCGCATCTGGCTACGCTCTATTCAATGCTCATGGCCTCGACGAGATTGGGCAGAACACTGAAGCGGTTCGGAACTCTATTTCCGACTTGAACCGGTTCGGCAAGGTCGTGCAGCTTGCTGCATTTTCTCCTTTCCAATCTGCTCTCGACGCTCTTAAGCAATGCAACTCTGTCTCTGAAGGTAGCCTCTCTCAGTCCTGGCCCTGAGCGTGTCGGTATTGTGTAGCATTCTGAACTTCTGATCCAATTCGTATTCTGAGCCCCATTACGAGTTAGCACATGTCTGTGTTTGTGGAATCTTATAGTTTGCTTCCGCGGTGGATGAATATTAGGTTCATTTCTCGAATAGCTTATTTTCTGTCAACATTTGATGGAAAAGCAACCTCGAATTTAAAATTTAGGTAGCATTAGTTGTTCTTGGAGTATCTCGAAAGTCGTGTCAGTGAGAGACATGTCATTTTGGTGGCTTTGTTTTCGATCGGTTTATTTACTGCCAGATTGTAAATTTGCTGTTTTCTTCATTTTTTTTCCCTATCATATTCGAGAGGCTGGACCTTGTTGGATGGAAAACGTGAAGTCTTCTTAATTTGTGAGGTTAATATCAGACGTTCCCCATTTCCCCATCATCCCATGCAACTGTTGTTTGGTCTTGAGAAACATCCAAGAGATTGAATTTGAAATTTTGAATCTCAGCTATATGTTCATTTTTTTAAAAAAAAATATGTAATATTCATCTCTGTCTGGCAACTCACTTAAATAATGCTTGGCTGGGGTCAATATTGTGTATTTGCTTATATAAGGTTATCATCTGGCTTGATGACTGATGTATATCTCTGCATAAAATTGAACTCTGATGGTTCAATTTATGGTGGTGCAAATCTTTCCTCCTTATTAATTATGTTTGGCTTTCAGGTCTGTTGACTGATGAGCTGAGAAGTTTTCTGGAGATTAATCTCCCAAAAGTTAAGGAAGGTAAGAAGGCGAAGTTCAGTTTGGGTGTAGTAGATCCTAAGATTGGTTCTCAGATTGCTGAAGTGACTAAAATTCCATGTCAAAGTAATGAGTTTGTTGGTGAGCTGCTTCGAGGTGTCCGGCTTCATTTTGATAGATTTCTCAAGGATCTCAAGGTTAGCATTTTCTCTGGGCCCTTTAAGTTTTCTTTATGCCAAGGATATGAATTCTTCCCTTTAATGTGATTACATTTCTCTCTCTATTTTTTAATTTCATTTCATTTTTCTTTGACATTTTGAAATTCCATAGCCCGGAGATTTGGAAAAAGCTCAACTTGGTCTGGGCATAGTTACAGCAGGGCAAAAGTGAAATTTAATGTTAACCGAGTTGACAATATGGTCATTCAAGCAATCTTCCTTCTTGATACACTTGATAAAGATATCAATTCTTTTTCCATGAGGGTCAGGTATATTATTTGACAAATGTACAAAACAAGACATATATAATCAAATCCACGATAATCATCATATTCTACAAGGTTTACTGTATTTGGAAAATTGTTGACATTTGAAGCATGATTTTGAATATTTAAAAACTTATTTGGTGCATCATAATATTTACTATATTGCTTGTGCATCAAATCTGTGCAGGGAATGGTACTCGTGGCATTTTCCTGAACTGGTGAAGATTGTAAATGACAATTATCTATATGCCAGAGTTGCAAAATTTATTGAAGATAAGTCAAAGCTGTCTGAGGACAAAATCACAGGCTTAACAGATATAGTTGGAGATGAAGACAAGGCAAAGGAGATTGTGGAAGCTGCCAAGGCATCTATGGGTAGGATACTTGTGCTTGTATTGCATAACTTTAGCATTATTCTCTATATAAAACCTGCACTCTGTTGTTTTTCTTCAGGACAGGATTTGTCTCCAGTGGACCTAATTAATGTCCAGCAATTTGCCCAGAGAGTGATGGACCTATCTGAGTATAGGAGGAAGCTTTATGACTATCTTGTGACTAAGATGAATGACATTGCACCAAATTTGGCCTCCTTGATTGGTGAAGTTGTTGGTGCTCGATTGATTTCACATGCTGGAAGCCTCACTAATTTGGCCAAGTGCCCGTCTTCTACTCTTCAAATTCTTGGTGCAGAGAAGGCTTTGTTCAGGTTTATAGCTTAGTACCTCTTGTTTTGGTTAACTAAAGCTGGAGTTTCTTAGCGATCTTAAGAATTAGAAAGGCCCTTGGATGTAACACGACAAGGTGTTTGGTTTTTTATTAGCATTAGGATATGTATTCTGCAAGGCTGTAGCTAATTTGTTCTTCAATTTTGACAGTTCTATTGGATTTGCATAGAGAACAGTTACTTCTATTACTAAGTTTGTTTTGGTGAATTCAGGGCATTGAAAACCAGAGGCAATACTCCCAAATACGGTTTGATATTCCATTCATCTTTTATTGGTCGAGAATCTGCCAAAAACAAAGGCCGAATGGCCTGTTATCTTGCAAATAAGTGTTCAATTGCATCACGCATTGACTGCTTTTCTGGTTTGCTTCTGACTTGCTAATTTCTGAAATGTATTCTGTTACTTGTACATCCTTCGTTTGAAATACTTACGTTCTACTTCTTGCAGAAAGGGGTAGTACAGCTTTTGGACAAGGGGGTTGCCCCTCGTAAGAACATTGATGTCATGAAGTCTGCTATTGAAAGTGCTCAAAATATAGGTTTGTAGGAATTGAATGACACTAGTTTTCTTTTTCTATTTCTGTCTCATTTAATTTTATCCTTTGAACTCCAAGTCTATGATTTTGGAAACTCACGTATACATGGGGATTTGAGAAGTATCCGATTTTTCTGCACAAGTTTAGTTGTGCAACTTTGTTAATCTGTAGTTATAATTGTAGATAATGAGATCGCTATTGAAGCGCATACTGAAGTATCTGGCAAGAAAGGCAAAAAGAAGCCAAAAACTGCTGCTGCAGATGAAGTTGAAAAATTGGCTGTCGATAAGCCCAATGGAGTTACAAATGGTGATGCATTAGAAGATCACAAATCAGAAAAAAAAAGGAAGAAGGAAAAGAGGAAATTGGACGTGGACACAGAGATGCAGGATGTAGCCTTTCAAGATCATGCTAATAATGGCGAGGCAAATGGAGAAGTTAAGAAGAAGAAAAAGAAGAAAGATAATGATGGAGAAGTACAAGACGCTGCTATCAAGACCAAGAAGAAGAAGAAGACATCCAAAAATGAGGGTGATAAGTAAATTTTGAAGCTGCTGATTTTGTAATAGAAGTATTTTTCTTTATTATTCTGGAGTCCAAGGGAGTATAGATCTTTTGCCTTGAATGCCTGCTTTTTGCTACACTAATTTAGATGTCTGATTTCCCTTCACAAAAAATTTTGTCCTAGCAAATTTGGGCATCATTATTGTATTGCACTGTTATATCTTTTTCCCCCCTTATAATCTTTAACCCCTTGATTTGCCATGATTCATATTAGAAACTTAAGCATTCCATATCATTTTTCAAATTTGTAATTTAAATTTATATGATCATATTTATCCTTGACTTTTGATTTTAATAACTTAACATACATATCATATCATAATAATAAGTTATTCAATCTGTTGGCACATCGATTTGATCTGAAAGGATCTGCTCATCGCATTGTAATAATCAAATATGGGTCATGGAGTCTAAAAATGGATTATATTTGGCAATCCTGTGTTTTATGTATCATGTGAGTATGTATTCATTGACTGATAAATGAAATGCTGATAACTAACAAATAAAATTTGCACATTCGAAAAGCTAAAATGGATAAATTATGATTTACCTTTTGGTTACATCACACCTTCGTCGAAGAAATTCATTCAGGCGAAAAAGAATGGACGCTTGACAAGATTGATTAGTGAAATAACCTTTTATGATAAACAAGAGATCACATTTCAGACTGCCGTTTTGCCCCTCGCCTAACACAGGCACCTAACCACGACCAACCGCAAGTCCACAAGGGTAAAAAAGTCAATTGCGGGAAGTTGTTAAAGCGGCGGCAAGTGTGTGTTGCAAATCCGAAGCCCGAGAAGGTAAGAAGCTGGAAATATTCGCTGAAATTGGATCAGACTATTTTTCTTTGTTCTTTCTCTCTTTCGGACGTAAGCGAGATTCTGTTGCTTGGTTTTCTGCTGCAGAACATCAAAAACCGCGAGGCTAACGAGGATAACACGCAGAGGAAGCGAAATGGCGAGCGCTAATTTGGAAGATGTTCCTTCTGTGGATCTCATGACTGAGCTTCTCAGTCGAATGAAGTGCGCCTCCAAACCCGACAAGCGTCTCATCCTCATTGGTATTTATTTCTCTTCAGCTTTCTTCTTCTTCTTCTTCTTTCATCTGGTAGTCCTTTAGGTCCAAAACAACCCTTTGAATGTGATAGAAAGTTAGATGTTTCTGAGATGTTGTTGCAGTTACTAGGGTTCCTTTTGAGGATTCCACGAGGCACCTATTATCCGTCTTATGATTATTATAATTAAAAAATAAAAATGTTCAACCTTTCTGTGTTCATGATTCTGTTTTCTGCAGCTGCTGCTGCCATCGTATAATAATCGGGAGGACATTTAGAAATTTCAACGTTTTAATTCTATACCAGTGGCCGATAAATAAATTGTGGCAGAAACTAGTGACCACTAGGGCTGAAGATGCTTGAGCGCAGTCCTCTTGCCCGATGTGGACATTAAGAGATTCGAACGTTTTCTTTCGCTGGTTCATGTTTTCTTTCTCAGGCATCTTTAGGATTTTGATTTGCTTTTTTCGGTATTTAACTATAAATGAGAGTTTCAAAGTCTTCAATTCAGGTGTTTGTATGTTTTGGTCCTATTTTTCAAGGTCATTTGTTTGAGTTAAATGTTACTTCTGATCAAATAATTTTTCCTATCATGCTTGTCAATTGCCCGGTAATTGTCATGACAAATGTGCTTCTTCCCAAGAGGTCATTTATCTGTTGAGGGTGAGGACATGAGGTAGTTGCATAGTTCCTATGTTGATGCAGGTCCACCTGTTGAGGGTGTAAGTAATGAATAACACTACTATACTTCCGATGTTGTGTTGAACTTGAGAATATGTTGATGCAGGTCCACCTGGATCAGGGAAAGGCACCCAATCACCAATCGTAAAGGATGAGTATTGCTTGTGCCACTTGGCTACTGGTGACATGTTAAGAGCCGCTGTAGCAGCTAAAACTCCTCTTGGCATCAAGGCTAAAGAAGCAATGGACAAGGTAATGTATTATTTCTATGTGCACTTTTTAACACGGTTAATTGATTATTGATATGTTTTTTTTCCCAGGGAGAACTTGTTTCAGACGACTTGGTTGTTGGAATTATAGATGAGGCAATGAAGAAACCATCATGTCAGAAAGGTTTCATTCTTGATGGTTTTCCTAGAACCGTGGTCCAAGCACAGAAGGTATCATACAGTAGATGACATATTAGCAGCTCATTGCTATGGATTGTTAGGCTGTCTGTCAAATATTTATGCTCTGTACTTGCTTCAGCAAAATTGACATCCAAATATTCTTTGCTTGCAGTTTGATGAGATGCTGCGAAAAACAAATTATGTGCGTGTTTACTTTCTTCAAGAAATGTGATAGTCAAATTTCTTTCGTTTACTTTGCTTGCAGCTTGATGAGATGCTGGAAAGGAAGGGAGCAAAACTAGACAAGGTACTCAATTTTGCAATTGATGACGCAATCCTTGAAGAGCGGATAACCGGTCGCTGGATCCACCCATCCAGCGGGAGAACCTACCACACAAAATTTGCCCCACCAAAGGTTCCAGGAGTCGATGATGTAAGTCTAATTTATAAATATATATCTATTAACGTGGGTTATTTATGCATATTATACCATGGGATTACAGTTTTTGAAACATGGAGGTACCAACAAGAATAGTTAACACGATTTTATTAATACGTACGCTCTTAAAACTCCAGTTTATTTTTTAAAATTCTCTCAACAAATCAAATCATTGATGGAAACGGAAAGAGAGGGATTCGAACCCTCCGTAACTACGGATTAACAATCCGATGTTTTAATCCACTCAGCGGGTAGTTTTGTCAGCATTTCTGGATTCAGTTGCTGGCTATATTCATTCCTCTCCTCGTGAGTTGCTTTTAAGTACACCAATACAGTGCATATCACGTTACAAAAGGACTTGTCTAATTTTTTATTTTGCTTAGGTTACTGGGGAACCCCTGACACAGCGCAAGGATGACACAGCGGCTGTCTTGAAATCTAGATTGGAAGCATTTCACAGACAAACTGAACCAGTATGATTTACATCCCTCTGACTTAAGTAACTTTGTAACTCTAGATTAATTATTAGCCATCTATAGAGATCAATGACCAAGTGAAAAATATGGCATGTGGCAGATGGGTCGTGATTATTAACTCTTGTTTTTTTTTTTTACTCAACGTGCAGGTTATTGATTACTATTCAAAGAAAGGTCTTGTTGCGAACCTTCACGCAGAGAAGCCTCCCAAAGAGGTGACAGCTGAGGTAGAGAAGGTGTTGTCTTGATAGTGCTCTCTAAGAAATTACGGAATCCGTTTGTTTTTCCCCAATTAAAATAACCCCTTATGATGCGGGACCCCCTTGATTTTTAAAGTTGATCATTTTTCACCGAAAACTTGCATGCCGGTTCTTTTCAAAACGTGAGGTTTGAAGGGGTTTGTTATATTTTTTTTGGTTACACAGTTTGTTATATTAACATCGGAACATGCATCATTGTGAAACGTGCGAGTTAACCAATCAGACTTTGGAACATCATTGTCAAAAATACAAGTTAACTTGCCAAAATTCGATCAAATGCTATCTATGGTTCATAATTAATTGAATAATTTCTTCTTTAACTAATACATTATTTGAAATGGTTAAGCTCAGCCAGTTGAGACTAATGTCTAATTAAATGAAAAACGCTACTTGACAGGATTTCAAAAGTAACTGATAGCCTAAACATAACTAAATTTAGAAGTCTCAAGTAACTTCAAGACACTAGTCAAACGTGCAAAAAAAAAAAATCATTATCAACCATAATACTTTTTGGGTAGTCGGGACAACCAAAAATACCCACACTTTTTGCAACCATCAGAATAACTTATTTTTGGTAATTTCCACATGCTAATTTCTATAACGACAACCCAAAACATCCATTTACCATAATCGCTTCTCACGAAATCCATTCAAGTTTAACTTAATATCTTAAGGTTTTATTAAATAAAAAACTCAAGGACCATCCAAATAATCTATTGAACTTCGGTACAAAAACACTAGGGCTCATTTTTTAAATAGTTTTTACAATGTTCAAAGCAAAACGTAAGTCTTCAAAAATAGATTTTAGAAAAATAACTTTAAAGGATTTTAAGGCAAGTTTTAAAAAGTGATTGAAAAATTATTAATTTTTATGGAGCTCAACACAAAAAGTAAGAAAGGAAAAAGAAAAATAAAATTTATTAGACCAGAGAGTACAAGTTAACAAAAATTTTTTTTTTCTAAACCTATTTTACTTTTTCAAAAAATGTGAATACTTGAGAAAAAATTCCAAATTTTAGGGCAAAACTTAAGTTTGCAGCAACATCTAGATTTTCAGCCCTAAATAACTAGTAAACTTCCACTCCAGTCTCCAAACGTCAATCAGGATAAAAATACTTTATCCACCTTTAAGTCCTTAAAGGGCACTTGAAGTTCCAAGGTTGGTGGAACCCATGTTTGACAACCTTGGCAACAAGGGCCCAAAAGAGGTGTGCAGTTTTTGTGTCCCTCTACTATGAGGGCTACATTCAGTCGTTCGTTTGTACCTAATTATCTCCACAGGCATAGTTCTGGCATCAAGAAACAACCTGACAGGTCATCGCGTTTGCTCAAATATTAAATTACACTAAAAGCATCGCAGCGGTAGAGCTACAACAAAGTAACTCTTGACCCTAACACAGATCAATCAATTAGCATTACCTTGAAACAGTAGAAGCTAATGTGAACTTTAATATAAACAAACATTAAAAGACGAATAACAATGCAATAAATAAATAGCAAGTTAGTCTGATTTAAGTGCCCACATACGCTATATAACCCTGCGAGCAAACTGCCCCCTTGTCCTCATGTCTTCTTTCCCATCCTTCAAGCACTATTATGAAAAGACAAAAATAAAGGCTGCCACATCCAATTAGTACGTTTAAATATGCATGCTTGATCACTTTTGGCATGCGTGCACGCATGATAATAATATATCCAAGACGATATGGAAATTGAGCATGTGAAAAGAGGGCGTGCGAACAAGCATAGAACACAAGATTAGCTACTATGCTCTCGATCTTTCAGAAAATAACCTTCATGACAAGCCAACAGACGATTTTCCTTCAAACTGTTATTACTTGATTATTCTATATAAATTATATCCTTTGGTCCTGTTTATAAATCACTTCCAAAACTTCATTCCTATTCAATAATCAATATCCACTATAAAATGAGAACAAAATTAACATGTAATAAATGAAGGGTAAAATAGTACATTAACATAACTTTTAAACAGGTAACTAAGAAAACCATTCTCCTTATCCTATAAATAGGACCCAAGGAGTATATCACAAGGGACCTCCAGAACAAGGGTCAAATTAATCATGCTACCGGAGAGTAATGGCCCTGTTGAAGAAGAAAAACTGCATACCTCAATAACCAGAGTCCAAAAGCATCATCCATATGTTAGCCTGCTGACTAAAACATCAGTCAACCATTTTACTTCAATGTCTTTTAAGTTGAAATGGATTAAAAAACAACATGCCGTGTGAGCATCGTTGTCTCGACAGAAGACTAGAGCTAATTACACGGGGGAGATGAGGAAGATATTGCATTTTATCTGCACATAAGGCCCTGTTTGGCTGGCGATTTTTTGAGAGAAGGTTAGGGGATTGGAGGTCTGGATTGAAGATGTGGGTGTTTGATTCAAAAAAAGGGAAGGGGAGAAATTTTTTCCTTTTTTGATTCCCTCCTCCCCTCTCACACCCTTCAAAATTGGGGTTTTTCGAACGGAAGAAACTTCTGTCAAATCTTGCCAAAATTGCACACAGAAATTATAATAAAAATGCAAAGGATAAAAGTATTGCCCAAGATAAGCCAAAAAGGTGGTATCACAAGACTAAATTCTCAGATTATTTACATCACATTGATATAAAACTGACAAGGAAAAAGGAGGAAAGGGAATATGAATATCACCATCGCAGTATTTTCATCATATCCTACAGAAAATCCTGAAATATATGTACATCTTTTAGCAAACACAATGTGTTAGCAGAGAGAACAAATTGAGTTTGTATTGAACATTAAAAAAAATGTATAGTGTCACACCTCAGGCATCTAAAAATCAATCCATTACTTCTGATTATGTATGCCAAATGCCTAGTAGAAGCCAAATCCCTGTCCTTTGCAAACACATCAATCTTTGCATATGTAGTCATGAACTTAGTGAGACACAATTATCAGGGAAAAAATAGCACTTCCTGCAGATGTCTCGTATGCAGCCAGCAGATGTACCTGTTCTACAGTCCTAGCAGCGCTGTGAAGGTAATGTAATATTGAAATCAGATTTAGGAAGAGGGGCTTCATGGAACCAGTCATGAAGAAGAGCAGCTTCTGCAGATATCCTCTGCAAAGGGGAAAAAACGCATTAGAATTAACATTCAGTTTAAATGGTAAATCATCACATGATAACAACTTATATTGCTCACCTTTTCAGGGTCATAAGTTAAAAGCTTGCTCAACAAATCGAATCCCAATTCAGAAAGAACAGGTGATCCAATGAAGGATGCAGCTGGAAACTTCTTCCGCAACAAATTGTGCCTAAAATAGTTCAAAAATAGATTAATAATAGAATATGAAAAACAGATGATTCCACTAAATCATACTTCACAAATTTAGATCAGGTTAAACTTAAAAGTTGACAGCAAGTAAAGGAACACACCAACTACAAGTTTAAAACTTGTTTCTAAGAAGGAAAACAAGAACTTGCGGGTGCTTAACAAAGTTGGGCTTGAATCCAGGTAATTTGGATACTCCTGGCCAAATTCTCTCATTAGGTGTGCCCAGCATTTGAAAAATCTGCAGATCGTTGAAAATCAAATATTCATTAGTATATCATAGTTACAACTTAAAATAAATATAACTGATGAAATAGAAGAAAAATTAAGTTGTTAATTTACGTTATTAAGCTGCTCGATTTCAGACTTTCCCTGGAATAGGGGAGACTTAGCAACTATCTCAGCCATTATGCAACCAATTGACCAAATATCAATCGCTGTTGAGTATTCTTCAGCACCTAGCAGAAGCTCAGGAGCCCTGCTCAGTCAACCAAAACACAGTTCATGAATACATTAAATAACCGCTAGTTTATCAGTCTTAAACAAACATAAATGAAGGCAATACAATAACACTATGCTGCTCACCTGTACCACAGAGTAACCACAACAGGGGTATATGGCTTGAGTGGGCTTCCATAATAACGAGATAAACCGAAGTCACATATTTTCAGCTCACCCTCTGTATTTACCAGAATGTTTGATGTCTTCAAATCTCTGTGAAGAACCCAATTGTCATGTAGATACTTAACACCCTTGAGAAGTTTCATCATCAAGGATTTTATTTCATCTATACCAAAGGGCCGTTTCATCGTCTTTATCAGCCCTTTAAGGTCAGACTCCATATACTCCATTACCATAAAAACACCATCAAAATCATCCACAACCACTTCTTTAACTTCCACAATAGAAGGATGATTAAAGGATGAGAGAATATTTATTTCCCTCAAAGAGGACATTGGAAAGCCATCTCGATCCATATTCATCTTAACCTTCTTTAATGCTAGAATTTCCCCAGTTTTTTTATCCTTAGCTTTATAGACAATACCATAAGTTCCTTCATTTATTTTCTTGATCATTTCGAATTCTAAAACACTCCTGCAACTCTGTATACTGTTAATGTTCCTCTGAACTGCTACTGAACCACCATCTTCACAATCTGATGAAGGGTGACTAACACTAGAAGTTTCACTATGTTCCACATCTTCTTTACTCCAAAGGCAGCAACAATCAACTCCTGAGCTATTTCTTGATGATCTAGATTTTTTGCCAGAACTATCACACAAGAATTCACCTCTTTCTGGGCTTGATGTCTCTTTTGCATGCATGTCGTCATCATCAGATGCATTCGACAACCATCTTGACATTGTGATTTTCCAACCTTGCACATGTTTCTGATCAGACTGATCAACATATTCACCGTCATTGCTCTCATTGGTGGAATGTCCTAGAGGTAATCCACTAAAGACATCAGCTGGGGACTCAGGATTAACAGCTCCAACATAAGAAACACCACTGACTCCATGAGAGCTTTGATAAGATAGAGAACAGGGAGACAAAGAAGTCACCCGTGCAGTCATGTTCTCAGAAGATATTTTGACCTCCTTTTGTGCCAGGTCCCATAGAACTGGAGAAATTTTTCGTCTCTTCTCTGGTGGTGCATGAACATTCTCACCGTCCACCACCTCACCGTAAGACGCAATCCGTCCAGGACCTGAATCCTCAAAATCTGAAGATCTACGACCATTCTTATATGTAACGTGGTGGCAGCCGCTGGATCGATCCACTGCCACACCAGAGGAACCATTGCCATGATCAAATTCCTTATTGGAGTTATATTTGTAAGATTCTCTTCTCCTCAAAACATTGTCCCGCCCTGCTGCCATGTGATTGACAATTACAAGTCCCCTTAATCAGTAATCAGTTTTTAGGTTGAGATCTATTCGAGATCTAACCCCAAAATCGCAAATTTCTAACCTAGTGCCCCAAAAAGATTTTTTTGTCGGTTCAATTAATACAAACCCTAACAGACACAGGAAGACTCGAAAACTGTGATTCAAAAAATAACTTGGAAAACTTGATTGCTAGCAAAAAGCCGTAACGCTTTCTACGAATCGGTAGAATACATATACAATTAACGCAGGCTCGTATCAGTTTTGAGAAACGATCGAAGTACCGAAAAAGAAATCAAAGGAAAAGGGAGAACAACAATCAATCAGATCAGGAACAAAACCCTAGATGGCCGCTGCACCTCGACAATTTTCACAGGTACTGAGTAGCCTTACCGGTGGCACAGAAATCGAAGAAGAACAAAAGGAAGAGGCACAGGCGTCAAGAATCTCAAGAACGCGATCGAGAAAATCCGGAGTCCACCGCCTCACAGCTCGCTTCTTTCTCTGTTGAGGAGTCAAGGGATCCTTTCATTTAAATAGTAGCATCATGGTGTAACGCCCTAAGAAGATAGAAGGGCGTGAAATAACGAAGAGATAATGGAGATAAATTCATAACATGATATTAATTAAAAAGATAATTGAGATATTTTGATTGGATAAGAAATGGATCACGCGATTTAAAAAAAAAGGTACTTGTGAATAAACTATAAAAAATAACGGACATTTTAAATATGTTTTACCGCAATTGAAATTCCTTATTTGTATTTTTGAACCCACATTTATTTATCTAGTGGTTCTTTTTGAAAATGATAAGTATTTTTGCCCCTGATATATTTTGATATAGAAATAATGGTAATATAAATATCTAGTCCGTTGAATATTTATTTAATTTTCTATTTTTTGCTTTATCTTATTCATCTAAAATAGAAATATCAGCAATAACGTTATATTTCCATTTTGTCTGGACTGGATAAATGGATTGAATCAAGCTTTGAGGCCGGCCGCATCCAACGGCTGAGGTTCCTCCAATTGTACAGTACAGAATCTTCCGCATGCATCGGTAGGTGTGTACCTTCCGTTCTTCCCTCAGTATTGCCGGAATTTCTCGAGACCATCCACCAATCACTTTTTCTGGTCAAATCAACCATCTTACCTTATAAAAAAAAGTCATTTCCTAAAATATAATTATATACAGTAGACTACTGTAAAATATCGGTTTTCAACACATTTAGAATTCATGAATATTATTTCACCCAAAAAAAAAGAATCCATTAATATTAACTGTCTTACTTGACTTTTTTTTTATTTTAGGCTAAAGTGTACTTTTAATCTTTTATGTTTGTGTCAGGTTTCATTTTAATCTTTTAAATTTAAAAATTGCACTTTTAGTCTCTGAAATTTAACGCCGTTAGTCTCTCTTAACGGAAATTGCCGACTCATTAAATTTAACGCTATTATTTGAAATCTTTTTTTATTTTACATAATTTAAAATATCAAATTCATTATGTTATTAATTAAAATTAAAATGGAGTATGATTTGTCAATATTTTATTGCACAATCATCAATTAAATTTGATGAGTCAGCAATTTTCGGTAATAGGAACTAAAAGTACATTTTTTTAAACTTAAAAGACTAAAATGAAACTTGACGCAAACATAAAAAACTAAAAATATACTTTAACCTTTATTTTATTATAATACATGTAAGGAGAAAATGACACTCTTACTTAAAAAAACAGAAAAAAACTTTTATAATTATATGAATGAGATTATCTCAATTTAAAAAAATTGTTAAACACGAATTTTGAAAAGTCAAACAGGCACAGTTTAATATGTTATATCTAACCTATTTATTTTCTATCAAATTGGTACGGGTGGTTTTATTTTTTAAAAATGAAACATGCTGTCAGCTCAACAGAATCGGGATCCCGTAGGCATTGTCCATTTCTCCCCCAAGTTTGTGGACACTGGGCAGCCCCTTCATTTGTTTTTAACAGCGTATATAACTTAAGTAAAATCATCTTAAAAATCATAAAATTATTTTAAAATCTATAAAATTACGTTGAGATTCGTAAATTCTTTTTATATTATGTAAATACTTCTTGTATTCCGTGAATTCATTTGATCCATTCCTAAACAACAGTATTTCGTTCCCGTCCTTTCTTTCTACTGTTTATCTCGTGGACCCACCATCTTGCTGCCACGTGTACATTCTCCACCAATCATCTATTTCCATTGTTGCGCATTCTTCTCACGCGTGTCATCCTTAGCACATGTCTCCCTCAAAGTTCCTATAAAGCAATCCTCAGTCCATTGCATTCACCATTTCCTCCCACGCTCCACTCGCCGGACTGAAACGCTTCAGTCAAAGAAGGAATTAAACGCTGTGTTTTGACTCAGAGTGGATGCGACCATGGATGGTAACGGAGGGTGCTGTATCGGGAAATACACCACTGGTGATCATGATACGTCCAAGGTGGACAAAATAATGCTTAGGTTCCGCCCTATAGGCTATAGCTCCTAAACCAGTCGCCCGAAGTACGGCTTCCGGCGGTTCCTCATCAGAGAGAAGCGTCGATGCCTTCTGTAGACACGGCAGAGGTAAAAGAAAGTTCCTGACAGTTCACAATACTTCGAATATTAACTGCAGCAGGAACCAACGGTGCAACCGGAGGAGAAAACATTCGCCGAAACAAAGTCGGTCGGCGGTGACTTTGCCTCTCCTTCCATTAACTCCCGAGACAAGGGATCTTCGGGCCGCCGATCTCACTGTTTCGACCTCAAATGCATTACGGAGCAAGGTGGCGTTAAGTAAGCCGATGTGGCTTTGTTTCGAGAATTTCGCCTCCTTAAAGTCAAGTTCTCCGGCGAGTACGTATCTGCCGCCGGCTGTGGGGGATCATACGTGTGTGTGACGGACACGCAGGTGGAGGGTGAATGTTTGGGGCGTACGGACGAAGAGAGGAGGGTGAACCTGAGCAAGGACACGTGTCCGGGGCTGATATCTGACGGTCACGGCAGAGTAACGTGGACGAATTATTCGTACAGGAGAATGGTGTGCGAGGAGGGGGAGAAGGAGGAGGATGTTGGAGTGTGGTTGGCGACGAAGGCGGTGGGGGGAACGATGTCGTACCGGTCGTTCACGTGCCGGGTGAAGGTGCAGTACACGCGTGGGAAGGAGAAGAAGCGTTCGCTGACGATGCCATGTGATGCGTGGAAGATGGACAGTGGTGGATTTGCATGGAGATTAGACGTTAGGGCTGCTCTTAGCCTCTAACGAAGGTGCCGTACCTAACCTAAATCACTATATCAGGGAACTAAAAACGAAGCGTTTCAATGTGTGGATTTTTGTGTGTTCCTGAATTCTGAGTCGTCTCTCTCCTTCTGGGTTCGAACTTTGAACTTTTCAGTATTCGGCTAGCTAGGTTGGCTAACCAATGCCTGAAATCTGTAAATTACCAACTTTGAAGTTGTTCGATCTCTTGTTGTAAATATATATATATATGTATATATCATGTTTCTTCACCTCTGAGTGGTTTTACTGATGCTCTAAATGGCTGTCTAATTAAGCATGAAGATGATCAAGGTTAAGATTATTAATAAAAACCAATTTAGTCACACATGGTTTACTTTTGTGTGGAATTGGGTGAGGATAAAAGGTATGGGAGGTGGTGGTGATAACGTGGTGACATGAAAATATCGATCTAGTTGGATATTGTTTTGTGTATATAACCTTATGCTGTTCATTTGATTCTGAAAAGCCAAGATTCACACAAGCTAAAGCGTAAAGGCCCAGGAGTGATCGTACCACGTCGCAGGCTGCAAATAAAACACGTAAACCTGTGCTTTTTTTTTTTCAGTGTCAGAATTGTTTTTCACAGTTTCGATAGAGAAAATCAAACAAAATCTCTCTTGCTTTCTTCCGACTCCAAATCCATAAGTTGGTGCTGATGCTAATAGGTCCAGCTTTAACGTTATTCCCTGCAACCTACATATTGGGCGGTGCTTCGCTTACCCACTAAGAGCAATTTTAAGTAGAGCTTATCAGCTTCCAGTTTTGGGGAGGTCAACTTCATGGACGATGATATTTATTCTCCTCAAATTTAAAAATCAATCTCCCGTCCGTGACCACCAAATCAATGGGTTTGTTTTGATAGCCTGTTGGGAGAACTGACACAAATTCCGATGTAAATATGTGAGAGGAATTTTGTCTTGGTAAATGTAGGAATGGATTTTGGTTGCCCAAACAGGCTAACCAAACAAGCCTAATATCAATATAAAACATCAAATATGCAGAGAAAAAAAAGGATACTATTTGCAAGTCCTAAATTACGTATTATTTTTGTTAGCGGAAAACCTACCAACCCTGACATTACCGTTCATTAGAATAATTTTTTTTAGTAGTAAATTAACGTTATACATCGGATTCTATAAGAAGTTTATAACCAGGTGATTTGTGTACTGCATATGGCTTAAATAATGAGCTATTGTTATTGAAAAAGTTTATTTACTCCCTAAAAGTACGTTCTACAGTTTTTCCGTAAAACGAAATAATCCCATCCACATATTTATATCAGCTTACATAAAAGTACTTTTCTACCGCCTTTTCAAACGGACAGAATGACTTGGCGATCCAGTGAGTATCAAATGTTCCTACATGTGGGAGGTTGGTTCCATGCCCTCGCCTTCTGGACACCTGACTCAATATTTGTCCAAAAATCATAACATCTCAACTAGGCTACTTTTCTAGATATGGTGATGCAAACACTTTGAACATATAGCGACTAGTTGAAAGATTCTGAAAGGATTGCTATTTGCTACCTATGAAGAGGTTTAGACGACGACATCGTTTGACGTTTTGGACTCACTTGGTTGAAAATTGCTCCTTCTGTTCCCAACGTCCTCAATACTTGGGTTGGGTCATTGTTAAGCCCTGAAAAGGCGAGCACGCCTCAATTAGGCATCAAAGAGTGGCTAGGATGTGTAATTTTTTTGCTAAATCATACACATACACATATGCACACAATCACAATGAAGGCACTATTAGATATTAAATGTAAGTAATCTTTTGATGAGCATTCAAACCTTAGTTCGTTATGTTGTGAGGGATTAGTCTATTCTGCTAAGGGCTTGTTTGCCATCACTTTCTGAAATTTAAGTTAGGTTCCAAAACCTAGGTTTTGTCCAAATATAAATTTTTTTCTAAAAAGCTATTTTGGTTACAAAACCTCGGTTTGAAACTTAGGTTTCGTCTTTCCTACTTTTTTCTTTATTTCTCTTTCCTCTTTCCTACATTTTTCCTTCTTTCTCTTTCATACTTCTTCTTTCTTCTCTTTCCTGTTTCCTACTTTTTATTCTTTTTTTCCTCTTTCCTACCTATTTTTTTGTATCGAAATCCGTAAAAGCTAATAACTTCCCAAACATAAATCACTTTTCAAAATCTAGGTTTTGCCTCAAAATTTGTAAAAGTTATTTTCCAAAATCTATTCTCCAAAACTTAGGTTTTACCTTAGAATATGCAAAAGTTACTTTCAAAATAGTTTCCAAACAAACCCACAATCTAATCCCTATTGGTGGCATCATAGATATTTGTACCCCTTTGTATGCTGTCATTTTATGCGCAAGATTCAACTGGGTCCATTGAGAATAAAAATGCTTTCGTCCACAGGATTTCAATCGGGGCATAAACTTGGACACAATGTACATCATTGTATCAATTAGTGTTGAATCTAACGAAGAGGGCTAGCTTTTTACAATATGAAGATTTGACATTCAAATCTCAATTGAGAGCTGTACATACATTTAATGTTCGAGAACATTTAAATCAGAATTGCCTCTCATGAAAGAATACATCTGGTAAAAAAATGCATGGTTACAGTATAGCATCCGGATTTTGTTCGGCTACCAATTTACAAAACCCAAATTCGGGCTTTGAGTCACCCAAACAAGCATGGCTAACATTGGTTGACCTTGAAAACTAATAACCAAACACACTCAAATTCAAAGCTCAGGAACTGGGGTCACACACGTCCTTTCTATCCCGAGGGAAGGCTCTAAGAGTCTGCCTGGTAGGGCTTTTTTTCTACTTTTTTTTTATATTGCATAAAAATTGAAACAAAACTCCTCACACATACTTACATCAACTTGCGTAAAAGCACTTCTCTATCGCTTTCCTAAACATGGACTTAATCTTATAAAAATTTTCATTCGCAATAAAAGAAACAGTGGATTGGTACCTCGTGCACATTTTTCAACCCAACTGTACAACAAGCAAAATATACTTCAGCTACGCTACTTGAGCATTAGTTCTCAAAAATACCCTCATCAGACATTATAGAAGATTCAATTCCATTAGCATGGAGCTGATCCGATAGATTAATACCGAGATTGCTTAGAACACTGAAGTCAAGGTCATCATCATCACCATGTTTTGTTCCATTTTCATCGTCATCTTTCTCCTCTAGTTCTTGGGACTGGGCTTCTCTTTTCATCTGATGCTTGATACAATCATCATATGACATTTCATACCACAGTACCCTTTCCCACTATTGATTTGCTATGGGTATCGGTCATCCTCTCTTGCTTGCTCTTCTCCGAGTTCTTGGGTTCTCCCCAATAATCGTATCGGTAAAGGGGACTTGAAGGGTCATATTGGTCTTTGCCAAAAAAGCTAGCATCAACATATCTTCCAGGCTCTTCCAATGGCAGAACAAGAGATTTACGACTGTGCAAAAAGTGTTAACAAGAGAAAATAATATGCTTCGATTCGAAAAAATGATTTTAACCGATGATGTTAAAATAACCGTACCAGCTGATGTCTCTAAGTAACGCTTCTCTCTCCTCAAACGATCTACGCCAGTGCATTAGGTCATACTCATCCATCTCAATGTTGCGCCTCAGTTTTGCAACTTTGTGTTTTTCTCCTCTCTCCATGGCTTCCTTCCTTAGTTTATCATGGTGCTGCATTCCAACACGGAATACTTAACATGCAAGTTAAATAGTAGACTCGTTCAAATTGGAAAATATCTACTACTAATAAAACATCTCTACAGTTCACAACGTAAAACTGAATATTAACATTCAGAATGTTGATGGATTAAAAAAAAAAAACTGGATGTTGATATTTTGGTGGAGGGTGCCATTTTATCGTGCCTTCTCCAAGTTAAAAAATATTTATACTCATCCTTCAATTATTCTCCCAAGGACAAAGGCACAAGGTGGGTCATCTAATCATCCGTTAATATTTTTCCTTTTGACCACTAATCATTAGTTAATATTGAATTAAAGAAAATACAACTAAAAGAAAGCTGACCTCACGCTCAGCAAGTGCTGCCTCCAGGTCAAGCTCTTTGACACTTGTTTTCTGCCAAATATTCAAACAGCAAGTGAACAAAACAACAAGCAGATAAGTGGGATTTAAAAGTAATAGTACTCACCAGAATCACTTTTGGCAGCAATGTTTTCTTATAATAAGCTTCTGTATACTCTACAGAGTTTTGTTCATCAAAGTCATCACAATCAGTCAAGTCTGACAGCTTTTTGCCTTCGTATTTTCCAGGATTAATCTCCATATCATCCAAAATCGTTTGCTCAGCAACACTGATTTGCCACAACTGGGGAAAAAATGAAGGTGAAGCTAACGATGATAGCAAGAAATGACCATGCACGCAACATTGAATGGATGCTGAATAATGAATGCTGGTGATAACAGATTTAGGTCACGTTTTTGAACCATCAGTCTAGACAAAATAAGCAAGACAACTTTATTAGCCAAGGAGAATAATGTCACATAAAACACAACTTCATCTGTAATGAATTTTTTTAAAATTATACAAGAGTGAAATATATTAAACAAAGTTTGCAAGTAAAAACTTTCAGAAAAAAGAATAACCGAGTCAAGACATTATGGCTGAAAATACACCCTCATTAGATATCCAGAAGCCTAAGCCAATACTTGTACGAAATTAAGATGATTATAGGTGGCTGACCAATTTCACAAATGTTTATACTTACGAGGAAGTCCACAAAGTAATAGCATCTTAGATAAAAAAACATGCATCCAGAAAGAAGGACCTCCCGCTGCTTATCACCTACATAGTCCTATAATATACTAGATGAACAATGACTGACACATTCTTAAACAAAAGAAATTTAAAAGTTAAACTAAGGAGCATCCCACGCATAAACTAATTAGTCCGCCAAAAATGTATCTTGCAACAAAGTTACAAAAAAAATGTTACCAGAATTCACCTTATCAACATATGGGTGATTTGACAAGAGAGCTTCATCCTCTGGTTTGTCTTTTGGATCTTTTCTGGGAACGGGTGGTTGTCCATAATCACGCTGCAAATTTAAAACAATCTTCTATGAAAAGAATGAATTGGTGACCATGTTGATAAATGACTTTAAAAAAACCTATATCTGATTATCTTTTAGTTTAACTTGAAATAAACAACATTCAATAATAAACGAAACCATAGCTATGAAAAATTATAAAGTAAACATTCTCATAAAATATATGTTGTAAACGTTATGAACCTGGTCATAATCTATTAAGCCAATATTTAGAAAGAATCGTTTGATCAAAATATTTAGAAAGAATAGAGATTTGATATGATGACATAAGAGCATCAGTATCTGATTATAGACACTGCGTTAAAGGATCTGTGGCAGCATCATGGGAATAATCAACTACATGGGTCTAACCTTGCGAAGGTTCGATAATATACTGATGAAATAAACTTTGGTACGGATGAATTCTACAAATTACACTTGACCCAACAGAACTTGGCTGAATTTTGCAATCTACAAGGAAAAAATTCCATGCGTGACCATTCAGATTAGGTCCGTAATAGTCATATAACCATACAAATTTCAGGTTTCAAGTTTAAGATATGAACAGAGCAGCATAGAATGAAGATATGGCTGCAAAACACAAAATAGTAACATACAGCCAGGCACATCCCTTTACAATTGCAAGGGGGTTTCAAAGTTTTTTTTAAATGATAAAGGAGGCAGACAGATTAGAAGAGAAGGGCACACAATTCCATATACACACATTAGGGTAACGGTTGTGTCACTCTAATTTTTTTAATATACATGTTGATGATGCAGTAGAGCTCTATGAAGGATCTTGCATTCTCCTCCATGTTCGGCTAAAAATTTACAATTCACTCTGGTGAATGGTTATAAAGGCCAAATGTTTGATCTCCAGTAACAATATCTATGCATACTCATAAGAATCTCATTACTGATATTAAGGCAATATCAAGTGACAAGAAGGAAAAACGTGCAAAAGAACTCACCGTGATTTCAACCATTACATGCATACCCACTTTTATATGATGGCGGATCCATACCAATCATTATTCTTTATAGGAGCCCACCTAAAACACATGAAGGCGTTATAATCATGAAGGAGAACAATTGAAGATAAATTAGAAGAACAAAACCCGTAGCTATTGAATAAGCTGAACCATATCACAAGCTAAAGCCTCGAAGTTATGCATCCTAATTAATGTTGATGGCATAATAAATTTATCACTAAAACAACTACGGGAATCGACTATAATAAATGGTTTCATGTACAGAGCAAAGACGTTTTTCCTTCCTTCAGTAAGTAGTGTTGCCATGTTTTCACTGATTCATTCATCCAAGTGAAACAGGCGAGACAAGAAAGTTGCCTTCTTTTGTACAAATAAATAAGACTGTTTTCCTCTAATAAAGGGCGGGCAGAGTGCATTACTGTTTCAGTTTTGAAGATACTTTTAAAGGTTTTTTCCTAGCTATCAAAACTCATTGTTACTTGTATCAATAAGTCTTCATCAAAGAATATCAACCAAGGAAAGCAACACCTAATAAAGAATGAATTTCAGGAACACAGAATAAATCTGGGAAATGGACATTTAGCCATCGTATACCCCACCAATGTCAACAAACGCCCCTTGATAGAGGTGCAACGTTGTCACCTTCCCTTCACAAATCTGCACAAAAGATTCTTTTTAGCTAGTGGCAAGCCAAAAAGAAAGCAGCAGTACAGGAAAGCAAGCACGCTAAGCGCGAACAATAGGAGGCATTCTTGCAATATGAACGAGAAGTGCAGTTTATATGCAACAATAGAATGCTCCATAATGAGGATAACATGAAATCAGTGACTTACTTGGCCAGGATAATAAAAGGGAAGCTCATACTGCATAAAACAATGAAGAGCATTGCAACATTGAATTCATGAGCCCGTGAATAATAAATAAAAGGACAAATGCAACTTATCTAAACATGCCTTCCTTGTAGTCTTTGCCCCTTTTCCTCCTACCAGGATGGTAATCTTGATCATACTGTTAGATTGACAACACAGAACATATTAATAGTCCGAATTAGCACGAAAAAGGAAATAAATAAGGGTATTCGTCCGAAACCTTGTAAGATTCCTCCTCCAATTTGTCCCGGTTTGCTTCCACCCACTCTGTGTATTGCTTGACAAACATCTTATAGCTGTCCAAGCATAAATCATCCGTTTCCGTGCTAACCCCAGCTTCCAACTCCTCCAGAGTGATTCTCTCGCCCTGCAACTTGTGTGCCTCGCGCATAGACGCCAATTCCTTCCTATCTACCTCCCACCCTCTAGGTGGCCAATCCCTCGGCGGCACGAGTCGCATAACCATTGGACCAGCCCAATACGTCTCCAAAGGTGGCGGTATCTCTCCCTTCATCTCAAATTGCTTACGGTAATAGTCGTCTTCAGTC
>JANTPZ010125810.1:0-21866 GCA_025593235.1 Vachellia pachyceras | reverse complement strand
TCTGATGAATTATACAAAAATTATCAAAAATTTGGGAGTACCAAACATCATGCAACAAGGGGAAAAAAGAAATTCAAGCACAATATAGCATTCGCTATTAATCATCACTGACAAGTACAGATTTAGCGTATAGATTCACAAAAAGAAACCATAAGAATAATAACAGAACCCTCAAGATGAAGGAAAATCAAATAGGAATCCAATGATTGACCAAAGGCAAAAATCTCAACTTGAGGTCCAAACTCGAAAAATAAACAAACAAAAACAGAATGATTGCAGACTAAAAATGATCAAGGAAATTTGTCAACAATGGCTCAGAGTAGGAAACGGAAGTTTATTGTCGATGAGGAGCAGATGGTTGAGACTGAACTTGAGAACTTAACGGAAAACACAGAAACCATTGACCCTGTTTTGAACAATGGATCTGAAGATGTATTTACAGGAGCAGATACCCCAGATGTTTTGAACAAAATCAGTACAAAATGGATTTACAAAATACAAGGTGAAGCTCTTAACCCTTGAGGGACCTCAAGAGTTCGATTGCCCCAACGACGCTTACATTCTGGACCATGAGAGGATCTCGGAATCGACCTTCCGTACTCTTGCAGGGCTAAATCGTGCTCTTCTTGTGACGGCAAGGTGGTGGAAGGCGTCGTCGACCAGTCCGACGGCAGTTTCCGTCACGACGAGCAAATCGATGGCGGTTTCATCCTCACCTGCGTCGCCTACCCTCAGTCTAATCATCATGGAGACTCAGGGGTGAGTCAGCAAGCAATGAACAACAGGAGGCCACGCGGATCCCAGTTTGATGAGTCAATGTCCGTTAGTACAAATTAACAGTGTTAAGTTTTAAGGACTAAAAGTGTACTTTTTAAACTTAAAGGACTAAAGTGAAACCTGATACAAACATAAAGGACTAAAAGTATACTTTAGCCTAATTTTTTTTTTGCCAAAACAGTATAACAAAGACCTTAACTTTATTTTCTGATATGAAATAAAGAGAAAATATATAAAATAATCCAAAACTTGATCAAGCTACTTGCATTACAAGGGAGATTTGAAACCTTTTTTTCATATAATATAGAAGGGTAAGAGAAAAACAAAAATAACAACACAAATTCCATTATTAGTAGAATATAGTGTCAAAGATTCAACTCTTCCCTCTTGCCCTAAAAAAATGAGTTAGTGATAGAATTTATTTTTATTCTAAATATAAGATCACAATAAATTTCTCACTAAATTATTGCAAATTGCATGGTTTCCATTAAATGATAGTTCCAGAGAGAATGAATTAAGAGAGTAATTTATAAAAATAAATATATTTATTAAATAAAAAATAAGTTAACTAAATTTTTAACTTTTATAAAATATTTATATAATTCTTATATCGAAGAGCAATCAGGAAAGATTATTTTTTGGCATGCTTGATCGGGGGTGGGCTTTGCGAATGTTGAAGGAATGCTTCATCAGCATTTGGCTCAAACTGGAGGCCATAGAAAGTTCACAACATGTCATATAGGCCCAACATAGTCATTAGGCCCATATGTCCAACATTTAGATTATGGACACATCACACAACAATACTTTGTGCAAGCCACCAATGGGGTTGGGTCAAGTTTAAATCCTCTATAAGAGAGCTTCTACACTTAATACTCCACAATTAGGCTCTGCTTGGATGGGATGAAAAGTTGAAAAGAAAGAAAATGAGAGAAGAGAAAATGAAGGGAAGAGAAAAGTGGAGAGAAAATATTATCACCCATCCTGCTTGGATGAATGAGAGAAAACAGAGAGGAAAGAAAATATGTAAATGGTTGAATGACTAAAATATCCTTAAATAAAAATGTTTTAATAAATAGTGACAAGTAAAACATTCTTAAAATATATAAAGTATAATATCAAATTAAATATGATAATGAAAAATTATATTAATATTAATATCATTAAATAATTTAAAATCAAATTATTTATTAAAGATATCTTTTCATATTATTATATTTTAAAAAAATAACTTATATAAGAATATATCATATTTTTTAAGATTGTGAGATTTTAGTAAGCAATAAAAAAATAAAATAGATATTAGAGTATATCTTAAATCTTATTCTTTTTAAAAAAGAAAGTCATAGTCAGAATTTTAAAAAAGTTATACGTTAAACTTAATTAATTAAAATGAAAAAGTAATAAAAGAGTATGTGGGTAGATAAGGAAAAAGAGTTTTCTCTCTATTTTCTCTCCATATGTGGAGAGAAAAGTTGGGGAGAAAATATGGTGGGACCCACACGTCATTTTCTCTCCAACTTTTCCTTCCTCCCACCTTTTCTCTCCTATCCAAGCAGAGGAAAAGTCATTTTCTCTCTAAGTTTTCTTTCCCCTCCCATTTTCTCTCCATCCAAGCATAGTTTAGGGATATGAATAGGTCAGATGGCCTGTTGGTGTGGCCTCTTTATAAAACAAAGACCTATAATTGGCCACAAGCATGGTCAGGCCAAAATTTAAAAAAAAACGTTGAATGTGTTAAGGATGAAACCTAGCCTAATTTGTTTTCACCGACATCGATAATACCTTAAATATAGTTACAATGATATATATATATATGTCTAGCTTGATATAGGTTTGACTTCTTTCTACTTCCCTTCCAATTCACTTTGTTTTTATTTCTCATTTAATCCGTTGGATAAAATTTGAATGGTTTAGCTCAAATATTTTTTAAAAACTATTTTTTTAAAAATATTTTTCAGTACGATTTTAAACAAAATATGATAATCCCAAATAACTGTAAAGAAGTGTATGAGAAAAGTTAAGAGTTTGGTGTGATATAATTTGGCCCACTTCTGTAATTATCCTCGATGTGATGGGTGAGCAGCACACATAACTGCCGATGACTTTTACTTGAAAATTAGGTGAGGCTGGTGCTTTCAAAAGTGACATAAATTGGGAAACAAAGATATTCAAACCAACACTGCGATGAAGTACAATGTTGTTACGATGCATTGAAGGGTAATGTTATTAAATATATATTGTTAAGTATTAAATATAAACACAATAGTGATTTAAGTGCTGATTAATGGGTTAACACATTAAATTTCATGAGACTCAACTTCTGTAATTTCATTAGACTTAACTTTTGTTAGTATTCTTTTGGTAAACAAATGTATCCATCATACTGAATACAATTATATTTAAAGTATTATGGCTATAAAATATGAATATATCATTTATAAGGAATTGAACTTTTTGTTATATTGTGGGGATTAGTTTCTTTACCTGAACAGTACAAGGTTACTATTTTTTTTATACATAAAAGTTTAGGTGGGTTCGGCATCGGTCCCCCACCAAAGTTAGGGCACGGCCCCAGGGCTCTTTTAGCATTTACAAGGGACTTACGAGATCGCCTACTAAAGGAACCCTCACTAACGATAGAGGGAATCGAACTCACCTCCTTGTGAGAGTTGAGCCCGTTCCTTACCATCTGTGCCAACTCTCGTTGGCAGTATAAGGTTACTATTGATCTCATGTTAATCTCACCAACTAAAATGACCCGTTTGGTGTGCCAAACCAATCATAATCCTCCACCCAACAAACCCAATATTTTGTCCCTCAAAATAAGAGTAATCATGCATCCCAATGGGTTTGAGAAATAAGTTATATTAATTAAATCTTTTTTTTATGATTTCACCTTAAGCTTGTTATACTACCTCCCATTACAAATATTATAGTTAGATAAGGGTTTCACTTTAATATTAAATATAAGATTCAATCTACTTCATCTTTTCTATATTTATAATTTTCTCAAATTATCTCTATTGATCGACCTCAATAAAAACAATCATGATGCATATAATTAAAATGATATTTTACATAATTGAGGTTAAATCTAGCTAAATGACCTTATTCTTCACAACTCACCCAATCAAGCTTCGAGTTTTTACTGAAAGAGGTGTTGTCATTTACTACCAGACAATGCATTAAATAGAATTTATTCCCATGGAAAGATACATGTAGTTGAAAAAAAGAATTATTTTAGTAAAACTAACATATATTTGTTATAAACAAGCTTAAATAATTTTTGTAATATCTACATATTAGTTGTCTAACTCTTATTTCAGAGGAGTATTCATGTAAAGAGAGAGAATAAAATAATAGATTTCACTTCCGACCATGAGTCACACGAGATTCTCTTCAGTTTTTTTATCTTATAATGATAAGACTAATAACTAACATATTTATTCTCTTGATATTTAATTCACTTCATTTTTTAATTAAAATGGTGGACATTAATAACATGATGTTACAAATAGGATTAAACATGCAGCCTTTCACATGTATAAGAGTTTTCATGTCACTAGCTTACATGTTCATTGATATTTAATTTATCACTCAAAACATTAGGAAGGAATACTAGTAAAATATGAAATTATAAGTAACGCCTGCAAGTGCCAAGGGACTTCTCTATAATATAATCCTTGATTTGATAGTATAAAAAACTAGAAAGGCTAGTATAAAAATTTACAAAACCCACCAAATACAAATAGTAATTTTACAATATATATATATTTACATATAACACATTCTAATGAAATATTATTAACTGCTTTAGTTGGTGCACATACATACATACATACATATATTAAAATTAGCAATATGAATATTAAAGAATAAACTTTTAATTCTTCTACTTTTATGACTTGAGAGTGAAAGAAGGACAAAAGGTTCTGTAAACTATAATGCTTAGAGGAAAGAACAAGTCCTTCTCTTGCGTGGCTTCTTCTTTGGCTTTGGTGGCCTCAATGCAACTTTTATTACTGCATCAAACACTGTCTTCACATTCTGAAAAAAACAATGAAGCAAAATGTAAGCAATAATAAAGATTATGAGTGGTACATAATAGTAAAAGAAATTATGAAAACAAATTTCAAATATTTAAATCTTCCTAACAAACACACAGACATAAAGAAAAAAAAGAGCAAATATTGATTTACCTGCTGGGTTTTAGAGCTGCACTCTATGTAAGTGACTGCACCAATCATTTTCTTCAGTTCTTCACCCTGTTCATAAAATTTCTTGTTAAATACTCAAAAGCCAAAAACACAAAAAAGGCGTTAAATAAGATATATAAATATATATATATATATATATTCTTTGAAGGCTTTTTTTATTATTATTTTTAATGAAGTGTTGAAGAACATGCCTGGGAAGTAGTGATTGGTGTGGCTCCAGGATGATCCATTAAAAATTCCTTGCCATCCCTCAGATCTGTGTAAAATATATATATATAAATCCAATTTCACCGGAAAAAATCACACTATCATTAGTTTTCAACTACTGTCATAATATTTAACTACTATTAATGAACTATAATGTATCTAAAAGATATTAGAACTAAATTAATGTTAGAAGTTTTTGTGTTAGCTAGCTTACCTAGTTTTGTTCCAACAAGTACAATAGGCACATTCGGAGAATAATGTCTCAACTCAGGAATCCACTGCGCGCGCGCGCACACAAGTAAATAAATATCATAAGAATTTTAGTGAAAGGCTTGAAAATGTTTCAGATAATGCAGAAAACATATTCACATTAGAACTTAAAAAAAGCAAAAAAAAAAAAAAGGCAGAGATTGAGGAGAGATAATAACCTTCTTAGAAATATTTTCATAACTGGCTTTGCTAATGAGAGAAAAGCACAGCAGAAACACATCAGCTCCTCTGTAACTTAAAGGCCTCAACCTGTTGTAATCTTCCTGTCCTGTAATTAATACAAATTAAACATAATTTATAACCCATAATTTGTAAATTATGATGTGCGGTTTAATATAGTGTTTGATCTTGGAACGCACAGTGGGGCCCGCCACCCATTGTGTGTTTATCTTTCTTACATGATCATGTACAATATCCACAAGAGAAAACTCAACTCTACATTGTACGCTGCAAAAAATGACGTGTGATGAGTCTTGTATTTCTCTCATTTTTGTTTCTCTCCTCGCTTAATGAGCGAACTTGTATTTAAGAGGATTTAAACTCATTATAATTAAAGTGAATGCTGAGTTCATTATTCAAAATCTGTAGAAGAATCCAGCTTAAGTTCCAAGTAAAAGAAATAATATCCGACAAGTTTTAATAATTTATCAATGAGTCGATCTCACTTATCAGATATCATATCCCTTGCTTGGGACTTAACTGTAATTCACGCAAATTTTTATAATACAAATCATGTCAGAAGAATGGATATTTCATATGTATATATATAGCTTAGAATGGAAAGAGATTTGGGAACTAGTTAAGATGAAACAACCTGCTGTGTCCCATAGACCAAGATTTACAGTGCTGCCATCAACCACTACATTCGCACTGAAGTTGTCAAAAACTGTTGGAACATAATCCTATATCATCATCACAAAATATTATCGCGATATGGATCTAACAGCTTCAATCAATATATTCATCGAGCAAGGGACATGAATATTATTATGTAGAAAGAAAGGAACAAGAAATTAAAACATACAGTGGGAAATGTATTGCTGGTGTAGGATATAAGCATGCATGTCTTCCCTACAGCTCCATCTCCAACTGTTACACACTTTATAAACCTCGTTGTACTCATTCTTCTTCTTCTTCTTCCGAAGCTGACGACTACGGAGGATCAAAAGAGATTGAATCTGTAATATAAGCAAGTTATGAAGATGACAGAAAGAAGGAAAGAGAGGGAAAGAAGAGAATAGGGTGGCTCCAGGCCTTAACAACCTAGCAGCTAGCTAAGGATGTGGCCTACTTTAGTTATATGGCTTTATGGGAATTTGATTCATCTTATAAAGCTTTTTCTTCGAATGGAAGACCCCAACAGGAGAGAGGGAGAGAGAAGAAAAGGTTAAGTTATGAGTAGGTACAGAGAGAGGGAGAGGGTGGTGGAGTTAGTTGGTTAAGTGTGGGAGAAGGCAGCTAGTTAGCTAGCTAGAGAATGAATAACTATGAATGATTGAAACAAGCTAAATGGGTTTGGTTAATTAATCAAATACACACTTTCTTGTGAGATCATGATGGAAATTGGAAATTGGTTTTCATTTGATTTGATGATTCCAAGCAAAGTCAAAAAGGTTTGTTGTGCTTGTGACTTTGCTTTGTGTTTATATGGGCCTATCCATTGTCTACTTCTGGTAAATTCTACAGTGTGCTCCAGCAAGATTTGAATAGTTTTCAAATTCGAGGTACGTGTATAGGCTTGTTTGGATAGCCCGTTTGGGCACCCAAAATCCATTCCTGCGCTTACCGAAACAAAACTCCTCTAACATATTTACCTCAGAATCTGTGTCCGCTCTTCCAACGGGCTATCCAAACAAGAAATATAACTTTATCGGACTTGTTGGTGGCTTGATTTGAAGCAAAAACTTGTTTTCATGGTTCACTGGGGTTGGACGAAGTCGTTAGGATGCTAATCACTTGCACTTTGATGAGTTTTTTCAATCTATTAAATTTGGTTCGCTCAAATTTAACTTTGAACGGTTCAAATATGATTTTTTTAAAACAAGAAATTTTAATTAAAAGATTATTATTTAAAAATATAACTGTAAAAAGATTAATTGTATTTTAAATTTTATATCAATTAAAGTAAGTTTAATAATAAAAATAAAAAATATGTACAGTCCAGATTTAATAAATTTAGAGAGCTCATTAGAGTGATGTGCGCCCTAACTAAAAGGCTAACAAATATAAAATAATTGACCATATACAAAAGCACAATGTATTTTCAGACTATTTGTACACTATATCATATATTATTTCTTTGAAGATTTTATATATTGTGGTGTTATTATATTGATAATTATACTTATTATGATTTTATATATTATTATATATGCATATAATTACTTTTATTTAATTATTGCATCAACCTAACAAGTTGACTAATATATGAAAACTGAGACTTGGCATCTCTGGTTTAACGTCGGCTCCAGTTTTTGACATACTGATCCACGTGGACAAGAATCATTTTTTTTAAAAAAATCTTTTTAATTAGAGTTTAATTGGCACAACTTAAATTTGATTAGTAGAATCGTGTAATCATATAACTTATCACTAAAAAAAAAGAATCCGATGGTTTCACATCTTTAGAAAGCATATTTTTTTAATTTTTAATTGGATATAGTTTGATGGATATTTCTTAAGAAGAAACATACGAAACACATATAAAGAATGTACTTGTTTGGAAACACTTAACTTTCACTCAAAAGTACGTTCAACAATATTTTTCTGTAAAACGATACTCTCATATTTACCTCGGCTTGCGTAAAAGTACTTCTTTACCGATTTCCCAAACGGATCCAATATTTGAACAGTACAAGTTTTTTTTATTTTCTTTCAATATTTTTTGTACAAGATTTTTTGAAAGAGGTTGGGTTTACCCACTATCCAATGATATGGTATTCTATAGTGAGAAGTTCAAAAGCTTTATCATTTAACGCAGGGATGACGGTTTATTTTCTTTCAATTTTTTATTTCTTCCTTATTTTGTTGAGTTTTAGAAGGGATCAAATTATAGCATGAGAAGAATCACATGAGACACATAAATCTGGAAAGTATATATTTTACAATAGATTTAAAACTTAAATCTTCTTGATATAACAAGAGAAAACCCATATTAATATAATTCTTTTCCTGCCAAGGAGACTGTTCAATTTAATTGTTTTAATAAAAAATACCAAAATGAAGATAACACTCGGAAAAACTAAACTTAAATTAAATCATGAAATAGACAGTTCAAATATCAAATACCAATTTTTTCTTGAGGTTAATAAAATATTTGATCCATTAAATTAACTCTCATTTTAATTTTAATCCTCAAGTTTAAAACCAATAGTGGCGGTCTTTTTAAAAGGTAAAATGATCCAAAATTTTAATAAATTATATATACCAATGTTTTAAATAAATAAAAATTGAAAAACTAAAACCATTGATTATATATATATATACAAGAATGATCAAGATCAAAATGAGAGTAAATTTGAATAATTAAAGATTGTATTAATATTGTTTTTTTATAAAAGCAGTACAACACATCAGACAACCTTAATGCAAAATATGGTTTTGTCAATTTTTTTGGTTTTAAAATAATTCAGAATATTTTTATCCTTTTCTATTATCTGGAATTTTTTTAATTTTAATTTATTAATATATCAAAACATATTTTGTCAATTTCTTTCTTGGAAAAATGCACAACAGACAATTTTTGTAGGTAGCTCCAGTCTTATGCTGATCTGGGTTGAGCTAGCATTAGCTTTTTATTGGGCCCACTAGTTTTTTAAAAAAAGGCCCATGTGTGAATGCAAAATCATTACTTGGCTGGCCCTTTTGGAAAATGAGAAATTGCCAAGTAGAAACATCTGTCAATTCCCACTCAATAAATAAATAAATCTTTCAATTGTTCCACTTGTATTAAAAGAAATATTTTTTATTATTTTTTAATTATAGAACTTAATATATATTTTTTTATTTGTATTAAATGATTACTTTCGTACCAATAGTTAGCTCATCAAGGTTAAGAAAAACAGTTAAAACAGTTAAATTTATTATATTTTTCTCAAATTAATTTTTTAAATGATCCTACTTAATTAATTAAAATATATTCTTTGTCATGCCTCTTTTTCTCAATAGTTAATTTGCTTCTATATATAATAATGTGTTCCATATAACCCATCATTCTTTCCATGATATTGGCACCGTTTGGATAAGCGGTGAAAAAAATGACTTTTTGGTAGAAGTTATTTTGGAAAAGGAATTCTGAGTAGAAGTGAAAAGTGAAACGTGATTTATGTTTGGATAAACGTTTGAAAAGTGACTTTTTTGAAAAAGGTGAAACCGTTTGGATAAACTTTTGAGAAGTGCTTTTTAATGATAAATTATATATTTATATATTCATATATTTTGTTTTAAATATTTGTGATAATTATGAATCCACCCAAGAATCCCATCCGAAAGAAACCCCAACAGCAATGATAAGCATGGGCGGACCTACATGGTCCGCAGTGGGTGCAGCCGCACCCCCTGACTTCCAGAAAATTAGGTATATATTAGTACTGTGATTTATTTTGCACCCACTCGTTTGCTAATTTTGAATCCACTGAATTTTTAATCAAATTATTCTCAAAAGATATTAAGAATAAATCCCATTTATCTTCTCAAAAAATAGTTTGCACCCCCTAAACCCGGGTCCTGAGTCCGTCACTGATGATAAGCCACTTGTCCCAGCACGAGAGGTGGCAAAGACGGAATCGAAACGCCATGGAAAGACTTCTCGCAATTCTGGCACCTCAAACAACAACTCTCGTAAATCGTAGGGTACTCGTATATATAGTAACAGTACGGGCATGTCGTCCACAAGGTTAGCCTCCGCCGTGGGTTCTCATCCGCTTCTTCCTCCCTCGCGGCGTTGCCACCATCCATCGGATCATGATCTTGACTCTGCCCACTAGGACCAGGCCCACCCCTATGAACCGGCAATTTGTCTTGTTGAACCCAGCTAGGCATGCTCAATTCTACCCTGGTAAAGAAGTTGGGCTCCTTATCGAAGTTTGCCTTCTTAGCCTGGTCCGATAGCACGGCCCATGCCTCGGCAACGAGCCTGAAAGCATGATCGGCTAGAGAAAACCTGTTTTTGTCCGGATGAAGGAGAACCGCGAGCTTTAAATTAAATGGATGGATAGAAAGTTGTCAAGAAGTAGCATATTGCAAATGCAACTCTATCCGTAGCTTCAGATATTTAAACCATTGAATTGACTCCCTTCAAAATGAGGCAAAAACAAAGACATTTGGGAATGAGGATCCAATGCTGTCATAACAGTCTTTTTTCCAACCTAATTCCTCCAAAGGATTCAAGCCTTGCTTCTGTAGGCCTTCTGCCAACATATTCCACATTCTATAGCTTCTCATCGCAAGATCCCACTTTTCACTTCCTGTTTTGGGCACCATCCACATATATCCCTGCCCTAGAACCATCACAAATTCCAAAAGAAAAGAGATTAAATCTTAGAGTCAATTGAAGTTCAGAATGCTCAACTCATTTGATTCCAACTCCATCAGCAACTGGCGGGCGATACTTAACTCGATGATTCCAGCTCCGACCACCACAGCATCAAAAGCTTCGTGAGATGCAGAGATGGGTCTGATTTCAGGTGATTGATTGGTGCCTGATTTTTTGGCGGACAAGAGAAAATATCTTGGGATAAGTTTTGAGCCAAAAAAGCTCGAATCCGATGCGAAACGAGAATAGCGAACTCCACCGTGGCTTTATTACTCGCCGCGCACTCCCCTACCTTCTACCGAGAAGCTCCTTCCCTCAGCGAAGCCCTTCTGCGATGCCGCACACCCAAACGATCAAATATTGCTCAATCGTGATTTTGGATCAAAAAGTCACTTTTGGGTTGGCTGACCGCTCATCCAAACAGACGCATTAATTAATAAGAACAACCCACTTAGGTTGAGTCGTGCAAAAGATGTCCTCATTTAATATTTAATAGTACTTTAGATATGATTGATTACCTTCAGTAGAAGGATATTGTCTCAGAAAAAGGAAAAAAAGTTCCTCATATATACTAATTTGTTCTAAAATTTGAAAATATTATTTATAATGCCACTTAATTTTTTATCCTTTTATTCCTAATTTTTTTATTGTACACTTCATATATACTACTAATTTTTATGACTCTGCCATCAGTTTTTTATTTAGTTTCTTTTATATTGTCTTGACATCATTTTATTTTAATTTGTATTTTTGTTATGCATATCTTTCTCTATCTGATCATCATTCTCAAAATCTAGATTTTGAAAAAAATGTGAGTATTTGAACAAGACCTAAGTTTTGAAAATGGGTTCCAAACAACCCTTAGTTAGTTTCTTTTATTTTGTCTTGACATTATTTTATTTTAATTTGTCCTTTTTGTTATACCCATCTTTCTCTTTCCATCTCATCACCATTCTCGTTATTTCCCCCTCAAAGTTCTCACATCTCATCCTCTCCCTTTCAGCTGTATCATTTCACTGCATTCCAATTCAGAACAGAGTTCTCCTTGGGGTATTAAAACCTAAGCCAAGCTCATTCATCAGCCTAATAAACAGGTGAACTAGGTTTTTGGCCAATTCAAACAAGAGTTTTGGATGAACTGACTTGGTTGGATTTTATTTTATTTTTTCTTCCCTTGTTGAGTCTAAAATGATGTCGTATTGAACTCCAAGTTAATTATATTATGTGTGGTTTATATTATATAAGAGATTATATTATATTGCCTTGTTTGGTTAACAACTCAATTGGCCATTTGGAAATAATTAAAGTTGTACTACAATAACTTCAACCACCTCACTTTCTTGTTTACTATATGACTCTTATAGTTCAAAGTGCTTGAGCCTAGTACCAGTAATGCAGGTTGGGCTACCAACCCGCGGGTTATGGCAGGTGAGCCCACCAACCCGCTTTTTACTTTTTTAATTTTTCAATTATTATATCTTATATATTTTATCTTTTTTTCATCTTAATATTTTTTATAAAAATAAAATTAATATTAAATTCTATTTTTTATGATAAATAATACTTAATATATTCAAAATAGTATAAAATATTTTATTTTTTATATCAACTTCCTATAATACTATATTTAAAATTATAACAAAATATTAATACTTATATTTTTAAAAACTTGAAAAAAATTCATTATTAAAAATTTATTGGTGGAAAAAGAATTATATGATTGTGCAATCTTATGAGAAAAAATTAAAAAGAAAAGAAAAAAAAAGGAAAGTTTAATTTTAAAAAATAAATTTTCTAACGGGTTGGCGGGCCAGAAATGGTGTGGGGTGCATTTCTATAGCCCGTCAACTGGGAAGGTGTTGGCGGGTTGGCCTGCAACAACCCACAGGCTGGCCCACATTACCGGCACTACTTGAGCCCACAAATTCCATCGTTCTGGCAATTCCATTGTTCTATATCAATTATATGTACATATCTCAAACATTGATTAGGTCATTTAATTAACATATTATAATTACAATTCAAATAAGGGTAATCATATTCTCTAGTTTTCTTCTCGGAATCACATCTCCACCTTTAAATCAAACAATAGATTATTCATATTTAATATTTTATGAAATTCTCATTATAATATCTTATAAATTAATTTTTTTTATTTTATATGTATTGCAAGTTATGAATTATGTAGATCATATTTTAAAAATTTAAATTTATTTATTTCTGTTTATAATAATAATAATTTTATAGAATAATAAATCTAAGCCATCCATTTTTTTATCTAATGTGGATATGAGACTCTCATGAGAAAATGAGAAAGAGGAAAAATGAGAAAAGTTAAACACTAATGCAGGTTATATAAATCTTCATTAATTACGGCGTGAATAAGCCTTTTCTATATACTTTTCTTTGCCTAACTTTGTCTCTTGTTTTGTTTTTATTTGAAGGTTGGTCTTCATCAGTCAAAAATTCAAACCACGAGATCAAGACTCTTATGTCTACAACCTTTCTTTCATTCATCATGTGTGTCTGTGTGTAATTTCATGTCTTATGTTTCTTCATGCTGAATAATGGTGATAGCAATAGTAAAATTTAAATTTAACTATATCAGTACTGTGTATGTTTTAAAAGAAGTTATGTGATTGTAACATACATAAAAAATTTCTTCTTCAATAATGTAATATGAATTAATTAGTACTGAAGTTCATTATCTCATAGATGTAATTCAAATTTTAAGTGAATTAATTAGTACTGAAATTCAAATTTTAAATAATAATAAAATCAATAATTTTTAAAAATTTTTTAAGGTACAAATAAAAAACGGAGAATAATTTGATTTGTTCATTGATTTTGTTTCAACATTTTATGCATCAAAATCAAAACCATATATCTTTTTTATTTTTCCTGTCTTTCTAATAACTTAAAAATCGTAATGCAAACTTTATGTATTATTGATGGGTTGTAAATATGAATAATGGTGAGGTATTAAAAACCAAACTGATTATTGAATTGACTGAGATAGTTGATTGGTCCAACTATATATAATTAGACCGAGTCAACTTAATTATAATTAAAATAATTTAATCTAATTTAATTAAACCGTACCAAGTATTCATATACAACCCTAAAAAGAATAACGTTTGAATAAAAAAAAGGTATTAAAATAAAAGTAATGGAACATTCATTATTATAAACCATACATAATCCCAATAAACAAAGTTAGTAAAACGTATGATATTTTTCAAAGCCTAAAATGAGGCCATTTTAAGTTTAATAAGAGAAGAAAAGAGTATAAAGTCCAACTGGTGGATGGAACCAGTTTAATAAATGTTTGGCATGCAGAGAAATCTAATTAGATTTGAACAGTTCAAATTAATTGATTTTGTAGATTTTAGGGTTTGTTTAGAACCTCTATACAAAATATAAGTTTTGTCTAATAAGTATAAATTTTTTTCTGAAAAGCTATTTTTGATACAAAACCTCTGTTTGAAACCTAGGCTTTGAAGAATCTATTTTCTCATCAAATCACACCCTCTCTCCTAATAAATTTTATTTTTTCTATTTTTTTTTCTTTCTCTTTCCTGTTTCCTACCTACGTTTTGCTTTGAACTCTGTAAAAGTCAATAATTTTCTAAACACAATCTTTTAAAATCTAGGTTTTGCCTCAGAATCCATAAAAGCTATTCTCAAACGGACTTCCAAACGAGCTCTTAGTGGGTATAGAATCTAGAACAATGATAATTTCTTAAACTATCATTTTAAAAAATTAATTTTTATCAATAAATCATCACTTCAAAAAATTAGATTTTGACCATGTAGATCTAATTTAAACGGTTTACATTTTATTCTGTCCACTTATTCAAAGCTCATCCTCATGGTTAGATAAGTGAAGAGACTAGTTAACCACTACACTATTGTGTCCGAAGTCATCGCCATGATGGGTTTTAATTAATACTAGCATGATAATATTACAACATGCGTGTGTATAGAATAGACCAAATTGATGGAAGGCTGGTCTAGTATAGATATTGGATTGTACAACAAAGAGGTTTGGTTCAGTCCAATACCAACATGAAATCAAGCTAGATTGGATTGGTCCACCTTGACGAGTCTAAATAGTTCAGAGATCTCAATGAAATTTTTTTGTTTCCCCTTTGTAAAAGATAAAATTTTAATCTAATAATAAAAAATTAATATAGAAAAATCTAAAATTATATAAAATACACCCAAAGATAATTAAAATTGAAGTATAAATTGATAATATTAAGTATTTAATAATAAATATCATTATTAACATAAAAATTAAAAAATAAATAAAGATAATCTAGGTGGAATGGACCAAACCAACTGCTTTGAGTGATCCTGAATCCAATCCAACCTGACTAGCAATTCCAATCCAACTTAATTTCATTATATTATTTATTTGGATTAGGATGGATCGCATCGGACCACTTCAGGTTGGATTGGACTAATAAGACGGAACCAATGGTATTTTGCACACCGCTATATTACATAATACATTTCTATAGCCATATTGTTGTTGGAGAGAAAGGAAAGGGTAGATACATTATAATTATGCCCCACCAAACCAACAATAAAGATACCGAAACCATTTATTGTCCACTCATTCACAAAGTTCCCAAATCCTATTATATTCCCACCATTCTCCTCACCACCAATTATTCTCTTCACTGTCCCCACCACCACCACCACTCTAAGTCTATATATAACTACTATAATTAAACCATCTCAAACATTTTCAATTTCTCTCAATCCCACCCATATCCATGGCGTCCGAGCTAGATCTTCCTCTCAACGAGGATGACTCACAAGACATGGTCATCTACCAAGTCCTCAAGGAAGCCAACTCTCTTCCACCTTCTCATACTTCTACTGCCACTGCACCAGTCCTTGGCCTCCTTGATCAGGCCACCGCTGGGACCGTCAAGAAACACTACCGGGGCGTGAGGCGGCGGCCGTGGGGCAAGTACGCGGCTGAGATACGTGACTCGGCTCGCCAAGGGGCTAGGCTTTGGCTGGGCACGTTTGAGACCGCAGAAGAGGCTGCCTTGGCTTATGATAGAGCTGCTTTCAGAATGAGAGGTTCCAAGGCTTTGCTTAATTTTCCTCCTGACTTTGCAGCTCCTCCTCCTCCTTCAATTCTCAGCCAACAAAGATTGAATAACAAGGCTTCTTCTGATTCTGATTCAAGTGCTTTAGATAATTAGCTCATATGTTTGTGTTCTGCTGAGAGTCCTAGTTGATTATTCCAGACGGATGCGTGTAGGTGATTAATTTGAATTTAGATGATGTGAGAATCGGATTGAAAAATTTTATTGAGTGAGAATATAGGCATCAGATTTAATTATGATCTCAAATTTGATTTATTTCTATGTATGTATACAAAATAAAATTAAGTTTGTGTTTTAATGTTATTTGATTGTATTTATTTATCTAAGTTTAATTCGAAATGCGCATCGTTTGTATTGTTTATGAATCATAAGTAACGTGATTCTTTTTATAAATTTGTATTGCCTCTTGATGGTTAAGATAGGTGATTACAAATTTTGAATATGAAATGATATGTAATGACTTTAGAAGGGTATATTCAATTGCATATTAATACAAAAGTGAAGTATATACATGACCTTGTGGTTGTCGAGTGATACATGTCTAGTTTAAGGGTGATTTATCATGAGCCATAAAGATTAATTAACAATTCATCAGATCATTACAATGGGTTTGGCAAAAAAAAAAACAAAAAGAAAAAAGGGATCATTATAATGGGGTTATACATTAATGGTGAATAGCTTTTTTTTTTTAACTATTGCTGATTAGAAGATGCACACATTGATAGGTATTTAACGTCTATGAGCTCGTTGATCTTAAAGTTGAATATAATAATAGTTATAAATTATTTATATTTATGTTTTTATTTTCATATAATATTTTAATAAATGAATTTAAAAATATGTTAACTTATTAAATTTAATTTAGCCATGACGAAAATAATAAACCGTAATTCACATTTTCTATTAATTCGCGGATTAATTTTAGAAATATTAAAATAAAAAATATATTCAATGATTGGATAAAAAAATAAAATGCAGCATACACATGATAGTACTGTTGATTTCTGATTAATTTGTATGTTTAAGAAAAAATAAAACGAACGTTGCTTTCGTTAAAAAATAAAAGAGAGTGCTGTACAGAGAGAGGTCTTAGCTTATGAGATATGGCTTATGAATCTCCACAAGGCCAATTCAAAACCCAGCTGCTCGAATGCATTAAACAAATCAAGTTTTTTTTTGGTTCATTATGAGGATAATTATCATTAATAATAAAGTCAATATTTGATTATTGGATACAAATGAAATATCGTACTTTATATAAAGATTTATATTAAATAACTACAAATATTATTTTGATGGACATTATTTATGTCGTTATCACTACGAGCATGTGTTTTGACTTTCATATGATGCAAATTGAAAGTAATGATAATGACACTATTAAATAATGCGGATTTGGTAATTGCATGAAAAAAATTAGTTAACTCTTCTTGACAGGTGAGCAGTTCTTTAATATATGTACGAGTTTATACATAACATCTTATTAAGCTTCTAGAATTAACATTCTCCCACTTATTCTAAATAGGGAAGTTAGTCAGGGAATTTATTTTTATTATAAATATAAAATTTCAATTTATATTGTTTCTTATATTTATAAGTTTTTAACTATTCAATTGAATTCACATATTGTTTTCATTAATGGATAATTCTAATGTAAATGGTTAAAAAGTATATTTTTAGAGAAAGTAACACACTTTTTTTTTTTTTATAAATATCTAAGTTTTCTAATTTTTTACAAATTAGTTACCTATTTTCTACTTTCAGATCATCAGAGGAATATTATTTTGACTAGATTTTTAATTTATTTTTTTATTTTTTTCCCATATAAAATAATTTCGGAAAAACAAGTTTGATAAATTGATAAATTCTCTAAATCTCGCTTTTATGAAGTTTTTATTTATTTATTTTTTGGTAATGAAGCAAAATTGGGGGAGCAAAGGTTGCAGGCAAGACATTAGAAAGAGCAAAAATCATTAGATGGATCATTGTTTGGTTATTTTTTATGGATCTTTTCCCACCGAATAGATCAGCCATCCACTACGAGCCACTGTATTCCTATGGTCTTATTATAAGTCATTTCTAGCATATATTAAATAGATTAAAAATTTTTAATTTCATTAACCCTGCCTTACGATTTAATAATTTTATTATTATTTAATATACTCCCTCAGTTCCTATTTATAAGAATACTCTCATAGGCTTGGTCCTTTGTATTAGTAACAATTTTGCTATTTAAAAACTTAATGCATTTATTTTCATTTTTAACTTCAATTAAATGTATGTATGTTTCTCTTCTTTTTTTTTCCCAACTCTTTCTTTCTCGTCCTTTTGTCCATCCATTATCTCTTTCACCCATCATCTTCATAAATAAGGATTTGTTACAAAATTACATCTAATATATTCATTATTTTTAACTAATTTTTTTGGCAGAGTATTTTAACTAATTTTGACATCTAATTCGTTTTGTATGATTTGGGTAGTCATTGTTAATGAAAAGGACATGAGGGGTTGCATTATACCCTATGAAAATAAAATCAACATTACAATAAATGAATGATAAAGTAACATATTCATATAAAAAATTAATGATATGATTTATAAATGTCAGAAAAAATCCATTTTCTCTGCTTGTAAGATAAATAAGATGAGAAGCATTTCTTTGTTTATGCTTTGCACAACTCCATCCACTTTACCAAATTAAAACCAACTTCAAAAGTAGACAATGCTATGGTTGCCATCAAAAGTATCGTTTTAAATAACAATATAAAATGTGGCAAGTTGCAGGTAGCAAGTTGCAACTAGTTTAAAAAAATGACTTTCACTAACACAGCAATGGTCACCTCATTAATTTGACTTTTATACAAGTCCTTTTAATGGCCACATTAAACAACCCACTAACAGAGACTGCCAAATATAATTATATTCCAGTGGTAATCAATAAAATCTATTAATTATAATTGAAGTTTTTAGCGACAGCTTTAGTCACTATCACCGTTACATATTTTGTTTCTATCTTTTCGTGATGATATAAATTACTTAGAGACTAATTAAAGATCATTTATCAACATTTCGTCTCTACAATTAGATAGTGTTTAAATCTGACTCTAGTTCAATATGGGTAAAATTGACAAATTTTTTCAATTTAAGACAAATTTTTGGGAATCTGTTTGAGACTAGCTTTTACGGATTTCGAAGCAAAACCTAGGTTTTGGAGAATAGATTTTTGGAGAATAACTTTTATGAATTCCGAGGCAAAACCTAGGTTTTAAAAGATTGTGTTTGGGAAGTTATTGGTTTTTACGAAGTTCAAGGCAAAAAGGAAATAGGAAAGAAAAAGTAAGAAAGAAAAAATTTATTAGGAGAGACGATGTGATTTGATAAGAAAATAATTTTTTCTAAACCTATGTTTCAAACCGAGGTTTGTATTCAAAATAGCTTTTCAGAAAATTTTCGTACTTAGACAAAACCTAGATTTTAGGCAAAAACCTAGGTTTTGCAACAAAAAATAAGTTTTGTAAATGAATTAACCACCATTTTTATTCTAGTGAATTAATTATAACGACTAATGTCATGGACATGAGGTAGTATAAAATATCAATCCAGTCTTTATTATAAACCATTTGTAACTAGGGTGGAAATATGCCAGATATTTAATGGGGCCCTTGACCTTGCCTGGTTGAAGCTTAGTGAGGCCTAGCCTGTTTAACAAAAAGGTCATGCTAATGTTAAGCAACTGGCTTGCAACTTGGTGAACGTGCCCTGAAATTTTCCCATTTGGGACAGCCTAAAAATGACCCATAATGGTGGGTTTATGCATGAAGCGAGGGTTTACATGTAGTCTGACTGTATATAATTATAATTGTTATATATGCTTATTTTCTTAAAATAGATTAACAGTTGGCCATTGATTTATTTTTTTGTCTTGGTCTAGTGGTTTTGCTTTAAAACTCACTCTTAGGTCGGAGGTTCAATTCCCTTATGCTATGAAGTTAAGCATTTTTTTTTTATCATTTTGTACAAAATCTTGAAAAAAAAAATTGAAAATCTTAATTGTCAACAATAAACTCATTCCACTTGCCTTCCCCTTGTCACCGCCTCCTCCAACCATCTCTGTAAAAAAATTGAAAACCCTAATAACAAACTCATTTCATCTTGCCTTATCCCCTTCCTCACAACCTCACTTAGCTGCCAAGCATGCTATTTTCGGATTGTTACTGCTTCTCATCTTCCTTTACTTCAGATCTATCATCTTCGTTGTCGTTCATCCTCCACCTTCATCATTGAGCTTTGCCTCTCTTTATTTGCATATCTATTTATCTACCTATCTCTTTCTTTCTTTCTTTTTGATCTTGTTATGTAATTTTGTGAATGTAGTATATGTTTCTTTGAGTAGATGAGAGTTTCTTTTTCTTTTTTTGGTTAACGAAATCAAGATTCACTTATTTTGGATGCTCATCGGTTTACTCTCTATCTCTTCCTTGTTTCATTTTTTTTGGATCTGGTATAGAAATGTTAACCCATGCCCCCAAACATGCATCGATTACACCCAGCTCATTTACTATGGGCTTAAACAAGTTCCACATGGCTACAAGCTAACCCTTTCCCACTTATTATACGAGGAGTTATATATGAGTTGACAATCGGGCTAACCCATCCCACTCATTGCTCACCTCTAGATCATGCTTCAAATAGGATTGCTTGTTTAAATATGTCAGGCTTTTCTTATAAAGGCCTATCCTACAAATCTATAGGCCTGGCCTATTTAATTACGTGTAATCTTTAAATCATCTTAAAGTCCATTTAAAGCCTTCCATTTGTAAAAATATTATGGTGTTGAAGACTTAAAACATGACGACTTTTTAAAAGCTTAAATTATAAATAGGCCTCTAAAAATGCTTCAGGCTAGATCGTGCTTTTTGAAAGTTCAGAATTGAATCTAAGAAGTATGTATATAGGCATAAGCTCATTTTTTAAGCCCTAATTACAGACTTAAACCTATTTAGTTAAAGTTTGGCTTCACGAGGCCAATTTCCACTTTATTTATCCTAATGAATGATGGTGAAATCATTGAATATATATATTAAATTCATAAAAAAATTAAAATTTTCTCCTGAAATTCTCTCCCTCTATGTAAATAAAAATTAATATGGAGTCCTTACCATTTTTCTCAATTTGAAATTTGATCCCTAAACTTTTCTTCTTTTTATTAAATCCTTTAACTTTCTACCATTAGATGTTAGTCTCCACCGTTACACAAGTACTAACACCACAAAAAATTTCGTTAATTAGTCCCACAATTAAAAAAAAAGATTCTTCAGAATTAATAACTCAGTTCGCGTACACACTCTCCCCAGCCAGCCATGTATATATTCCATACTCACGAATATTTTTCCTCATTTCATTTCTATACGGACTCTTCATTAATTTCATCTCGCATATATGTGTTTTGATTCTGCTTAGCATTTTAATAATAATCTTTTATGCGTGTGTGTGTGGAGAAAATGAAGACAAACATATCTATTGTTGGTAAATGTAATAAACAGATTCAATATTTTAATTACCTATGTTGTATATATCTCTACTACAACTTTCGGTAAGAATTTTGATGATTTTTTTTAATCATCATCAAAATGAAGATAACAAACTCTCCAAGTAATCACTCCCCAAGTCCTGAAACACGACAACATCTACATCATTCCCCAAATTCGCCATCGTCCTTTTAGCTTCAGG
>JANTPZ010125804.1:0-10989 GCA_025593235.1 Vachellia pachyceras | reverse complement strand
CAGAAAGTTATGATGTTCCAAAGATTGAAGAAAATCACTGAAAAACCTGGGAAAATAGAAAAATGACCAAATGAACAGTACTTTTTCACGAATTAAACTGTATCATTTGGGAAAGTAAATGACTCAATGAGTATTTTTCCCTTATAAAGGAACTTAGAAGCTTCAAATAGAAACTGGAAGCACTCAATTTCAATTTTTCTACAATTAGTTATGAATTTTCAAAGTTGGCCCAAAATGCTGTGAATAGTGACGTAAATAGTAACCTTAAACTTGAAAATTTTATTTTTCACCCTTTGGTTACTCTAAGTCACTAAAGGCCTAAAGATGCTTCCAAATAGATATTTAATGAAGCTAAAGGTAAAGATTAAGGAGTGTCACAGACACCATATGAGCTATTCAAGGGAAGAAAACCAAATGTGTCACACCTTGATGTATTTGGGAGCAAATGCTTCATTCATAATAATGGTAAGGATAATCTTGGTAAGTTTGATCCCAAGTCTGATGAAGCTTTATTTCTTGGTTACTCAAATAGGAGTAAAGCTTATAGGGTCTTTAACAAAAGAATTTGTGTGGTAGAGGAGTCTTTGCATGTGGTGTTTGTTGAAGCTAATCCTCATGCAAAATCTGATGCTGATGAAGAAATTATAATTTCAAAAGATTTTAGAAATCCAAACAAAGAAAGTTCAACTGATTGTCAGCCATCTTAAGTTTTTGAAAATAAACAATCAAATGAACTTCCTCAGTCTCCTTAACCAAGAGCCTGGAAGTACATCTGTAATCATTCTATCAATCAAGTGATTGGAGAGGCGAGTGAAGGTGTACGTACTAGAAAAAGATTTAATGAGGCTCAATTTTCAGGTTTCATATCTCAAATAGAGCCCAAGAATGTTGAGGAAGCTTTGACTAACAATGATTGGATAATTGCTATGGAAGAATAACTAAATCAATTTGAAAGCAATCAAGTTTGGGACTTAGTACCTAGACCTAAAGACCATCCAGTCATTGGTTCAAAATGGGTATTTAGGAACAAACTTGATGAATCAGGAACCATTGTCAGAAACAAAGCAAGATTTGTTGCAAAAGATTATAATCAAGAAGGTATTGACTATGATGAAACCTATGCACCTGTGGCAAGATTAGAAGCTATTCATATGTTACTTGCATTTGCCTGTATAATGGATTTCAAATTATTTCAAATGGATGTCAAAAGTGCTTTCTTAAATGGTTTTATCATGGAAGAAGTTTTGTTGAACAACCTCCAGGGTTTGAAGATATTTCCAAACCAAATTATGTTTACAAACTTAAGAAAGCTCTTTATGGTTTAAAGCAAGCTCCAAGAGCTTGGTATGAAAGATTAAGTAATTTCTTGATCAACAAAGATTTTGTCAGAGGAAAAGTTGATACAACATTATTTATTAAACATTCAAAATCAAACATGTTAGTTGTACATATTTATGTTGATGACATTATTTTTGGTGCCACTAACAATGATCTTTGTCAAGAGTTTGCTAAGATGATGCAGGCTGAATTTGAAATGTCCATGATGGGAGAGTTGAATTTCTTTCTTGGTCTTCAAATCAAGTAAAGAAAGAATGGTATCTTCATAAATTAGGCCAAATATCTCAGATAGTTGCTAAAGAAGTTTGGAATGGATCAATGCAAAAGTGCTTATACTCCCATGAGTTCAACTGCACTCCTTGATGCAGATGTCAATGGAAAAGACTATGATATTAAAAGATACAGAGGAATGATTGGATCACTTCTCTATCTCACAGCAAGCAAGCCAGACATTCAATTTAGTGTTGGAATGTGTGCAAGATATCAATCTGCTCCAAAAGAATCTCATGATGAAAATGTGAAAAGAATCTTTAGATGTCTTACTGGAATAATTGATCTTGGAATTTGGTATCCAAAAGGAGTAAATGATCAATTGATTGCTTATTTAGATTCAGATCATGCTGGCTATAAAACTGACAGAAAGAGTACTTGTGGTCAATGTCAATTTCTCGGAGGTGCCTTGGTTTCTTGGTTTAGCAAAAAGCAATCAACTGTGTCATTATCATCAATAGAAGCTGAATATATTGTTGCTGCAAGTTGTTGTGCTCAAATCTTATGGAGGAAGCAGCAACTTCAAGATCTGGGAATGGTGTTCAATGAAATTCCAATTTACTGTGACAACCCAGCACCATCAATCTCACTAAGAATCCTGTGCATCACTCAAGAACCAAGCATATTGACATTAGGCATCATTCCATAACAAATCATGTGCAAAAGAAGGATATCAAGGTTGAATTCATTCCAACTCATCTTCAAGTGGCAGATATTTTACAAAACCATTGGCCAGAGAACAATTTGTAAGTATTAGAAGAGATTTGGGAATGGTAAATCCCAATGAATTGTAAGTAAAAATTGTTTAATGTTGATTTAAAGTTGTTTTGATGATCAAATTTTACTAACTTAAGCTTCGAAGTGTTTTGTCGAAGTTTTGCAGGTGTTTTGATCAAGCACTTGCAGTACTAAAGGTTTGAACACTCGAGTAATAATTCAAATTTTGGAAGCATAAGGTTGAATACTCGAGCACAACTAGCTGAATACTCGAGTACTCAGGCAAAGTAAGGCATTTGATTCATTATTGGCAGTTAGCACTTGAGTAAATGTTAGAAGTACATGTAATACTCGAGCATTCAACTTCAATGCTTGAGCAAATGAGTTTCCTATACTCAGAAATCTCAATATTCAAGCACTGTAAAACAGTACTCGAGCACTGGAGTATAACACTCGAGTGCAAGTTTATTCATACTCGAGTATTGACATCTGTTATATGCTAGTATAGTCCAAGACTCGAGCATGAGTTTTTAACACTCGAGTATTGCTTTGTCTGTTCATCTTCAGTTTTCAACACTTGAGCACTGATCACCAACACTCGAGCACTACATATTAGCACTCGAGCACTGGCAGCTTCTAATTACTTAAGCCCTCTTTTTCATTAACACTCGAGCATTCCACAATCCTCTCAACCCGAACTGTTGTAACTGCTTCTCAACAGTTACAACCTCTTACATAAACTGTTTTTTGGCAAAACCCCTCCATTATTACCCATTATTACACTCATATAACCTCTCAGATCATCTCTTTTTCATCTTGTTACCGAGCACTCTCATTTTCTCACTATCATTTTTTGCTTCCAAAAATCCCAATGGCACGCACTAAGTCCACTACTGGAAAGGGCAAATCTCAATCCTCTTCCAAATCCAAGTCCACTTCTCAGCCTCCATCCAAGAAAGTGAGAATCACTGAACCTGTGGGTACTAAGGAAACACTGGCTCCCTCCATTCAAAAGTATACTGCAAGTCAACCAAAATCCATCTTAAAAGAAAAGGGAAAGGGTCTTCTGATCACTACCTCTCAATCTGTGCCTACTCAAACTACTACCACTAACTCAGAAACTGAGAGTGAAGGAACCACTCCTGAAACTACTATGGCTACTTCATTAAGGGCAAAGGGAAGAAGAAGGGCACAGAATTACCTAAGGCTCCAGAAGGATTTATCACCAATTCGGTATTTATCTCTAATCCTTTTAATTATTAGGAAAAATGTATAAGTTGTTTGATAATGAATTCCCCTTAGAAATGGTTCAAGCTATCATGGTTTGTAAAATATAAGGTAGAGTAGTAGTTTCATACTAACTTTCGTAATGAAGACCCCAACAACTCGCTAGGTCAGAAATTCCATGCAATAGACTCCATTCCATGAAACCCTTTAAAAACACTTAATGTATACAAAGAAATTGCCAAGTGAAAAATCCAACTAAAAACATTATCGCCTCAAATATCAATTACAACTAGGAATATAAGAGAGAGAAACAAAGATTCATTGAATAGGTATAAATGAGACTTCACACTATAAAGTCAAACACAAAGCAACTCAATACACAAATAATCCAAGTTTGGCACGAACATGACCAACTATTTAAGTATGAATCACTAGTCCTAACTCAGCAACTAAGTAATTCAATATAAAAACACATTAAGCCAATACTCCCCTTTTGAGATCTTGAACTCAAGCCTTCTCCATCTCCAAGAGGAAGGAAGAGGTTTAGCTACTCATGGTAACCAGCTCCAAACTCATAATGGAAGGATAAGAATGCATGATGGTTTAGAAATGAAGGATGGAGGTGGTGGATAGTGTAATATCCACCCTTTTTATACAAATTAAAATAGAGGTTAAGCCAGTTATTATGAGCTGAAATAAGGCTCAAGGATAGAAAGTACGGAAAAAGAGGATGCCGATGGGCTGAAAAACCCAAAGTCAGACCTAGCTTAGCGGGAGAAATTTTATTACAACTTAGTAGTTAAACGTGCTTACCATGGAGTAGTATAAGGATGGGTGACACCCTAGGAAGGACCCATATGTCATTATACAAAAAGATTAAGGGCATAAAAGTTAAGGGCAATCTTGGTATTTTGAACAGATAGAAAAAGTAAGCGCAATTTGGTAAATAAGAGGAAGTGTAAGGGCATTTTGGTCATTTGACAAAGTCAAAGTTAAAAAGTCAACCGTTAACCAAAATATCAGAAAAATTTACATATGCCCAAAAGAAGAGCAAAACTCACTGATTAACTGAGATTTGACAAATTGTCAAAATTCGACATAAATCTTTGCTTAGAGAATTTTGAAAGTAAATCAACCAAAAATAATTATTTGAGGTATTAGGAGACCTCAATCAATTGATTTTAGGGCATAGAAAAATAAAGTGAATTTTGTAATAATTTATAAAATTATTGCCCAGCAGGCGATTAAAGCAATTTCCCATAATGGAGGAAAAATGACCTAAAATCCTGAAAATGGGATTTTCTTTAAAAATTAATTATGGACATTCTATAAAGGAATTTGAGGAAAGTAAAGGGCTAGGGAATTAGTGAAAATTATAGTAATTTTTAATGCCCTAAAATAAATTGCCCGTCGGAAGTACGTTTTTCAGGGGTTTTGACAGGATAAAATGACCCTGTTAAATTTTGACCTTTTTTAGGGATATTTTTGGGATAAATATTTCTCCATATGAGTGAATAAAATATGTAGATAAAAGAGGAATAAAACATCTCCAGAAAAGTGAAGAAAGGTTTACTGGAATTAAGTTACTTTTACCGGTGAAAGTTGTAATCGGTAGAAGTAACCGAACGGTAACTGATTTGGTTAGTGTGACCAAAGTTCCAATCAGATTTTTTAATCCCATGTGCAGCCATTATTACAACTTTATTGCAACCAATGAGAGGCCAAAAAGGTGTTAGATGTGGTGAAATAATGGCCCTTAGATCACAAATTTAATGGAAGATGAAATCCTAGCCATTGGATAAATTTGGCTAATCATTAAAGACTTTATGGTCAGATTTTCCATTAATTTCCAGACCTCATTTTCATGCTCAAGCGGCCCCAAGAGAGTGAGAAGAGTGGTAGCTATTAGAGCTCAAGAAGAGAGGAAAAATCTCCAAGAAATCCAAGGTAAGTTGAGTTTTGATGCAATCTTTTGCATATTCTTGATCCTTAGAGCTTCCTCTACCTTTCTATCAATTTAGATTTTTGGTTTTGGCTCTCTTTTGGTGGCTGGAAAGTTAGGGTTCATGAGAGGAAAAATGAGAAAGAGTGGGATTTAGAGAAAAAGATTGGTTGCAAATCACTCCTTACATGATAAGAAGTTGATTGGTATATGATTTGTGTTGATTGTTGTTGTATTTGGAGTTTTGGAATCTCAAAGCCTAAGGGGAGATGCTGTCCAATTTTCCATTTAATGAGGAAGTGTTGTTTTCAGGATAAATAATGTATGAAAAGTAGTTTGGGATCAAGATTATATCGTTGTAAATCATGAAAGCTTGAAAAATCACTTTGTTGTGCTTGTTGGAGGATTTTCATCTAGTTCTGTAATAGTGGGGAAGGAGATGGATTTTGATGATTCCATTGAGTTTAAAAGGCAAAATTGTGTAGGGTAAAAGTAAGAAAAGGATTTGGGAAGCATTAGAAATCATAAGAGCAAGTTACAAAGTTCTAAAGTGCTTAAAAAGGGCAAGAGATGTTATATTATGTTTTCATAATTTTTGCCTTGATGATGATTTGAGAATGATGGATATGCTCTTGAATTATGTTTAGGAAGTGGGAACTCAAAGAGCCTATTGGGAAAGTAGAACAAGAGAGCTTTAAAGTTCAAAGAAAGCTAAAGGAAAGAGGTAGCAAGACTATTAACTTCTCTTAAACCTTTTTATGAACTTGTTGCGAATGGTGCAATGTTCTATGATGTATGAACTTGTTGTTATGTGTATGATATGTGACTTTCATTGCTATGGCCATATGCATGATAATGTAGTGTTTGAACATGTCACATGTACCTTGATCATACACACATTTTGAAAAGCATTACATGCACATTCACAAGTTTTGTTAGTTAGTTTTGCTATTAAGATTTCCCAAAATCTCATTCTTCCAAACTAACCATTTTAGGTGGAGGCTCAAGCAAGGGTAACAGCAAAGTGATTGAAGATGGCATAATGCCATATTGTTACTCAATGAGTTATGTAATATGTTTGAAACTTGTGTTCGAGTGAATTATGTGGTATTGTAATATTAAACATCTACATGATAGATAGTGAACGCATGTGAATGCATGCATGAATATATTCAACAGAAGTAGACAAGTTAGGCATGCATTGAGAGAAGATTGAAAATGATCAAAAGAGGTTTTAATAAAATTTTAGAAATGGCAAGTTTTCAAGTAAGGGTTCCAAGATCCTTAAATCTGCCCAAACATTGAGCTATCAACAAAAATAGCAAATGAGGTCCAAATGACCTAAAACTTTCCTGTTAAATACTACACATCATAAGCTTTAAAATGAGGAAATTTTACTAAATTTGGATGTGTAGATAAAGAGTTATGATTTTCCAAAGTTGAGTGATAAATTTGGAAAACTGGAAAGTTAACAAATGAACAGTGTATATTTACGGATTAAACTATATCAATTGGGCAAGTTTTGGAATCAGTGAGTATTTTTACCTGTATACCACTTTATAGTCTTCAAATATAAATTTGAAACACTAAATTTTTATTTTTCTAGAATTATTTATGATTTTTCAAATTTGGGCCAGAAATCTGGAAATTTACCAAATGAACAGTAATACATTTTTGAGAAAATTCAAGTTTACTTCTTTGACAAATTTAAGTTATCTAATGCCCTAAAATGGTTCAATAGTGATCTAATATCAAGCTTATATGGGAACATAAGGAGTGTTGTAGATAGGGATAGGGATAAGAAGAATGAGAGAGTAGAGAGAAAAATGTAAAGAGAGACAAGATCTGAAGTGTGGCCACTCCTCTCTCGTTCTCTATCTGGAAATTACCCTAAAAAGGGTTTTTCAACTATCTTGGGTAGGCTGAAGGATATGGGTTGGTTATTCTTTCCATTTGGAGCCTGATCTGGTTACTGATTCGTGATATTCACCACGGCGAACCTCTCCTGAGAGTTCTTCTATTTGCATGCTTGATTATTGGCCACTGCAAAGAATGAATTGAAGTATCTCTTGCTCATGATTAGGATTAAGCACAAATATATCTTATTTCATGGCAATTGCACCCAAAATCAAGCTAATCACAACAAACAACTTTAGTTTCCAAATTAAGCTCAATAAAGGTCATCATGGGTCAAAATTGAATCTAACACTAAATTTAGGCAAAATAAGTGAAGAAATATAGCTCAATCACTTTCTAAAGATGCTCGACCTATAAGTCAAAGTATTGCCAATACTCTAGCATTGGAAATCAATGCTCGAGTGTTGTGTTTTTGAATGATACTTTCACTCAGTCCTCAAGTAAAACACTCAAGTATTACCAATGCTCAAGCATTGGGCTAAAATCAAGGCTATCAGACAGTTCTATCAGTTGTTACTTAAGTATAGGCTAGAAGCATAGCCAATGCTCTAGCACTAGGACACGGTGCCTGAGTGTTGAGGTTTTCAACAATGCTGTCATGGAATACTTCAGCATTAGCTAAAAGCATAGCCAATACTCGCGTACTACAACACAGTGCTTGAGTGTTGAGGTTTTTCGAGTGCTGTCAATCAACACTTCAAGAAATAGCTAAAAGTAGAGCCAATGCTCGAGCACTAGAACTTCATGCTCGAGTGTTGAGGATTTTCATTAGTGCTGTCAAGGGACTACTAACCAATGCTCGAGCACTAAATTTTAGTGCTCGAGTGTTGACGAATCTTATGTTATGCTATGAGTAAATGCTGCCAATATTGACTGGAAGCAATGCCAAAACTCGAGCACTGTTACCCAATGCTCGAGCATTGAGCCTAATGTTTCACTTCTCACTCATACTTTCTAAAAATGCTCTAGCAAGCTGTGCCAGCATTCACAATGCTCGAGCAACATGAACTGCTCTCATAAATGCAGGAAGCTTAACTTATGAAATAAGGAATAAAAAGCATACTATCTCTTAGGCATGAAGCTTACAACATTCATCTATCACTTTCGCCATCGTTCATTCAAGCTGCATTAATGACTTCATTAATGGCGAAGCAGATTGGTTGGTGATGGGTGTAACAGCTATTAATAGAGTCTAAAGGCTACTTCATTACTCCTGACCTATAAAAGCTCAAGCATTCAATACAGAGACATAATAAAAACAATGAAAATACTTTGCGACATTTATTACGCTCTCTGTAAATCATTCATTTTGATGTATGTGCTTCAGTAATTGCTATCTACTCTTTTGAGAGAGTTCTTTTAGCCACCATTCATTGTAAATCTTAGAGAAACTCAGAGTTGGGACCTTGAGCTTGTTGGGCTAAGTTTAAGATAGAAAATAGAGTATACGATACTCTATTTTAGTGAAAAGTGTAAAGGGGGAGTGAGTTCCCATTGTAAAGGCTTGCAGAGCCTCTTGGTTTTTGCTGATAGTGGATTGAGAAATCTCAGAGGTGGTCTGAAGGACTGGATGTAGGTCAAGGGAACCAAACCAAGATAAATTTGTTATGTCTTCGTCTCTCTGCTTCTCATCAGTGACTTTGTTTCATTTATGCAATTAACTTTTTAATTTTACAAATTGACCGATTCATCCCCCTCTTGGTCAAATCATACATTAACATTTTGTATCAGAGCTGGTCTCTTGTTTAAAGGACGTAACTGTCTCATTCTGGAAGAATGATTTTAAAATTTTATTTTAGCTACTGATTTGGATTTGTGGGATGTTTTTAAAACAGGAAACATTTTGCCAATGAAGAAGGATAAAGATCAGTTAGTTCCAAATAGAAAGGCTGTGTTGATGTTACTAGTAGCACTGAATGAACATGATTTCTTTAAAGTATGTACCTTGCCTTCTGCAAAGCATATGTGGGATGCATTGGAGATAGTGTATGAAGGTACAGACGCAGTAAAAGAAAGCAGAGTCACATGCTAACCACTAAGTATGACTTACACGGAATGAGAGATGAAGAATCCATTGTTGAATTTCAAATGCATCACGCACACCTCATCAACAAATTGGCAGCTCTTGGTAAAACATATGATAAATGCTCTCAAGTGAGGAAGATATTAATTGTCGTATTTCATAAGTGGGAAGCAAAGGTTACAACCATTGAAGAATCACATAGTGAATCAATGACTTTAGTGGTAACTCTTCTTGGAAGCCTTGCTGAGTTCGAGAGCAAGTAGAAGCTCAAAAAGGAGCTGTCCAATAGTGAAGAATAGAAAAAGAAGGGACTAGCTCTCAAAACCATCAGAGAAAAAGAAAAGGAGCCAGAAACAGAGGATGAGGAAGATGGTGTGGAAGATTAAGAATTAGCAATGTTCGTGTGGAAGCCTTGCTGAGTACGAGAGCAAGTATAAGTTCGAAAAGAAGTGTCCAATAGTGAAGAAGAGAGTGAAGCTGAGAAGGAAGCCAATCTTTGTCTTATGGCTCAGGAGGAAGACTCAGAGACAAAGGAGGTGACTATTAAACCCAGTTATGATGAATTACGTGCTGAATATGATAAAATGCATATTGAATTATTAAAGTTTGCAAAGGAATTATCCTTTCTGAGAAAAAGGGTTAAATAACTTGAGGAACCTTGTGAAAAACCAGATGTTGCCAAAGCTTGCTCAAATTATGACATTTTGAAAATTGAAAATGAAAGATTATACAAAACTCTTGAAAAATTTACTAGAGGTAGTGAAATGTTGCAAGTTATTTTGAAATATCAAAGAGTTATAAATTATAGAAGCGGTATAGGATATAATCCTCAAAGTGATTTCAAAAAGGGAAAGAAAAAGAATGGTGGCAAAAGGTATTTGAAATACTTTCAAAAATCAGTACATCTTCTGAATCTTTTGCCTTTTGCAATTACTGTAACAGAAAGAGATATAAAAATTCTTCGTGTTATTTTAAAAGGAACAAAGTGTTAGGTACTTATAAGTGGATACCAAAAGGAACAAATGTTCCAAAATTCTCTAACACTAACCTAAGAGGACCCAACAGAACTTGGGTACCTGAAACCATCAAATGAATTTCTTGTAGGTTTGTCTTCGAGTATCTAAAGCTAGCACATGGTATATTGACAGTGGATGATCATATACATAACAGGTGACAAAAGTAAATGTGTCATCCTAAAGGCTAAGGATGGTGGAAAGGTGAGCTTTGGAGGAAATCAATCTGGAAGAATAGCAGGAATTGGTGAAGTTGTAAATATAAATGGGGCACCAGTCAAAGATGTGTATCATGTGGAAGGACTCTATCACAATTATCTTGATGTGAGTCAGAGTATCGATAAAGATAATTGGGTAATCTTTGACTCTCAGGAATGCTTCATCATCAACAAGAGAGATCTCCTCATTGATAAAGAAAAGCTAAACATTAAATTCCAAGCTCCTAATGATGGTAACTGCTATACTATTGTCTTGGAAAAGAATTTTACGAACTCTTTTTGTTAGTCAAGCTGATGAGAGTTAGATATGGCATAAACGCTTGG
>JANTPZ010125777.1:0-13770 GCA_025593235.1 Vachellia pachyceras | reverse complement strand
TCCATATTTAACCACATATGTGACATGTTCTTGGCTCTTATTTGCTCATAAAAAGTGTCATGATTGCTGCACATGGAGAGGGAAAAATCTGGTTATGGTTTGGTTACATTAACCAAACCGAATTCCATTCGGTTACTTCTACCATTATACTTTTTACCGGTAAGCATAACTCTATTTTGATAAATCTTTTTCTACTTTTCTAGAGATGTTTCCTTCCTCATTTAATCTCCATAATTCCCTCTTAAATATATTAAAATCATCATCCTTAAATTGTCCCTTAATCAAATAAAAATTAACAGGATTATTTTATCCTGCCGAAAACTCCTGAAAACGAGCAGTTTTATAATAAAGCATTTTTAGGGCCTTATAATTTTCTATATTTTTCATTGATATTTTAGCCCTTCTATTTTCCCCAAAATACCTTCTAATTTTCCCAAATTAATTTTTGTAATGAATTGTATTTTTGGGGATTTTTGGGCCTTTTTCCTCATTTTCGGGAAAATCGCCTTAATCGTACTTTGGGCGATAATTTTGTAAAATACTGTAAAATTCACTGAACTTTTCTAGACTCTGGTTTTTGGTCTTAGAGAACTCTTGATACCTTAAATAAATATCTTCAGTTATCAAATATTTAAAATTCCATAATTCATCGTCCAGACCGAATTTCAACAATCGGTTGAATCTCTGGTAATCAGTGAGTTCTACTTTATCTTTTGGGCATCTGTAGATTTTTCTGATTTTTGGTCAACTGTTTGACTTTGACTTTTACTTTATCAAATGACCAAAATGCCCTTACACGTTCTTTTAATGACCAAAATGCCCTTTCACAGTCTAACTTTTCATAAATTCCCATTTTGCCCTTGACCTCTTAGCCCTTGATCTTTTGGTTTCTGATTCCTGGGCAACTTCCCAGGGGGTCACCCATCCTAAAATTTCTCCAGGGTGAGCACGCTTAACTTTAAAGTTCCTACCGACTTCCATCCACCGGGCCAAATTTGATTCTGCGACTTCTGGCCCAACAGCGTCAACTTTTTCCGTACTTTCTATCCATGGCCTCCAACTTTACTTTTGACTACTGGTTTAGCCATTTTTATCCAATGACCATACTGCCCTTGGTCTTTATACTTAATAACATTTTTTTCCATGGCTTACATTCTTAAAAATCTCAAAGCCTTAGAACTAATTTGACCAGGGTCTTTTACGTCCATTGAGATCTCCTTTTTTTGTACTTTTTATTTATGGGCCTTGTCTTGTCTTATAACTATTCATTTGGCCTCTATGTCGGCTTACAGAAAAGGGTGGATATTACATTTCTTCCCCCTTAAAATAAATATTGTCCTCAAAATTTACACATCAGAGTCATCTTTACTTCTGTTTTCCTACATACTTTCTCTGGCGCAAGTCCTTGCCATAATACCTTTATAATTATCTGTTATAAGATCTTTCCTTTCATATAGGAAGTAGAAAATTTTTGGCACCATGACTCAGGCTTGGGGTAAAATCAATTAATAACTAACCTTTCATTTTCATACATTCTATACATCTCCTTGGCTAGGCTTATTTAGCCTTGAAGTCCGACATAATTTTCATTATTGGAGATATCCTCAAGGATATTTGATCTCCAACCTCAACTTTAACAGTCGCTTCTTCTATTGGCATGGATTAATTGCTCACTTGTAACATCTTTTCAATTATATATTCTAAGACATTCTATGACTGTCTCGGAATCATGCCAACTTCACTCTTACTAGAACTTCTTAATTTTCACTATTCGACCATTGCTTTTGGGAAATAAGATCTTCGAGGCTGCCTTACTTCTTACCTCGAGTTTCACTAGTCAACTTCATTCTTTGCTGGCTTTTACTATTTGCAACTCTTTTTTCTCTTCACTCTTAAGTCACCCTTGAGTCTCTTCTTTCAACACTTGGTGAGGTCGAATAATCTCTAGGGTTCACTTTCTTTCTTCTTTTCTTAACTCGTACTTATAGCCTCATAGCAGGCTTTGTATAGTTATAACATTCCTTTTTTGAACTTCAGCACTCCAATAGGGAACTTGTAAGATTTTTCACTTCCATTGGTTCTTCTGTGATTTCATAGTTTAGAGAAACTTTTACTTTACTTTCTAGTTCTCATACTACTTAAATAGCTTTGTGATCAACTACTCATAATTATAATGGATGCTTTAAACTTCAATCTGTGAAGCTTTTGATATCCTTCACTTCTCGGCTTATCTTTCTCTTTAACTGGCCTGATTATCACTTATTCAGGACTTACAGCTTTACCCTTTACTTTTATTACTTTCTTGCCTGTGGAATCGGGAACGGGCTCATCTTAAATGGACAGTCAGCTACCTATAGAAACAATCAAGGGTACTCTCTCTGTACTAGCTAACCATCGTGAGGAAGCCTTCTTTTCTCAATCTTAGTCTCTGGTTGTTCCAAAGAGCCGTATAATGCTTATGACTTTAAGCCATGAAGGTTTTTTGCTTGCTGTTAACTGGGTTTGCAGACCTCAAGAGCTACATTACTCTTTTGGAGGCATACCATCTCTTCTTATTTCTGAAACTGTTAATACTTGAGTCATTTTACCCCTTGGAACTTTTAAACCATTGAACTTAAGTTAAGGATAAGTCATCTATCCTCAGTGGTAGCTAGTCTGATAATTCCCCAAGATTAATCATAGAAGCCGACATGTCCTCTTAAGCTTTGCTCATTCCTCTTTTCCTTTTGCACTTCACTAGAACATTCTCTTTTCCTTTCATGCTTCTTAACTTATATTTCTCATGCCATATTTCTTTTTCTATACAACTTGACTTCTCAGGCATCGGTTCATTTAGTGTCTGTTCTATGTCCACCTGCTATATCTTAGGATTCAACAATCCTTACTTCTTCTTTTCTGATCATTACCATGATGTTACAGAGAGATGACTTGCATTCTGTTCATCGTACTGATTTATCTAGTACCCAGCTATTTAAGAAATTCTGCCCTTGACTGCTATTAACTTACTTTGTCTCTTTTCGTATTGGGAATGGCTTATTCTATATGCATTACTTTTACTGCTTTCTTTCTCTTGTGGGACAACATAAGAAGCTCACAATGGTTTCCCATTGGAGTCCTATGTATTCCTGTGTATCAGGAATTTTCTTTTCTCCCCGTCTATCAGGAAGTAGCTTGCCTTGTGCAAGGGCAATTAGTCCCACTTAATCCCTATATATCATGGATTAGCTTTTCTTCCTGTCTATCAGGAAGCAGCTTGCTTCTGTTGATATAATCCCTGTCTATCAGATATTTGCTCTTCTTCCTGTCTATCAGGAAGTAGCTCACCTAATTGCAGTGATAGCATTGGAAAATCACCATCCCAAACTTTAAGGAGATACTTTTTAGCTGAAGCTTCCTCTGATATGCTTTCTGTTGGGTACTTCCTCTCCTCATCATAACGCAACATGCTTCATCCCAATCAGGGAACGTTTCTTAACTTTCTTACTTTTATAGCAGTGGCATTTACTGTTAAGACCTTCATTTCTCATTTACATAATGGGCCTAAGAATTACACCCTTTTGCGATGCCTGAAAACATAGTGAAATATTACTAGTTCAAGTCTCACTGCCTAAGGCATCTTTAAGTTCCGCATGATTTGCCTTTACTGTTCTCGGGTGTGCCATATCACTTCTTCATCTATTTCTCATAATCTGCATCCTTATGATGGCTACTTGACTTTCCCTTTGTAACTCTTAAGATTCCTTTACCAATTCATTCATGGTCATTCCACCTTTACAATTTATTCTCATTGGAATCTTTTATCATATAAGGATTTAAGCCTATATACTAGCAGATAATTTATCACGAAGTATCCTCAAACACAACTGCTAGTACTATGCCATTATTGCTGCTGAACATGGGCTATCTTAAGTTGGGAAGTCTATTGCGGTTACTGAAACTGCTGCTGCTGTGGCTACTGTGTCTATCACAGTTTATTTGGCTTACTTGCAATAATCATAAAGTCTTTCCGTAGCTCTAGTACTTTTGGTACTATCTACTTTCTAATTTCTTTAGAAAATTGACCACAATTTATTCAACGTCTTCTTAACTCATTCTCATACTTTACTATCATAATTTATAGCCCAAAATAGCACTTTTGTATCATAACTATACCTCAACTATTCTTACTGTATACCTTTATTTACCTCTAGCATTAGAATTACTAGATAGGATTCTATTCTAATGTTTATTTACCTCTTGCTTCTATTACCAAATTTCAATAATATCCAGAAAAACAAGAGGAAAAAACATGCAGAAAAACTAAGCATCCCCCTACATCTCCGAATCACCCTCAGAATCGACCTCAGTAGTAGCATCCTCCTCCTGAGTCCCCTCCACTGCTCCGCCCTCTCCGGATGGTTAGGCCCCGGAAGTCTCAGCACCAGTATCCTCATCCTCCTCTAGAGGCAACTCAAAGTGCAAGCTCTGTGCAATCAGAACGTCCATTCTCCGGCGATACCTCCGCTCCTTCTCAAATGAGACCCTGAATTGCTGAAATTCAGCAGCCAAGCTCTCAAGTGAGACAGGGGCTGGTGATGGCGGGTGGTCGTCTGATGCCTGAGGTGCTGGAACCTCCTCCTCCTCACCCAGCAGATCATCAATGTCTTTGTACGGCTCAGGCTGGGGTGCGGGAGCTCTACGGATCCTATCGTACATGAACACATGGGCAGGGGTAAATGGGTGGTGTTCAGGGTACTCTGGGATTTCCAACCTAACGAACATGTCAGAAATGAGGTGAGGAAAAATGATGGCCTTCATGGTTTTCGATGTGAGTACGGCCTCACGAAGGGTAGAATAAATGAGAGTTGATATGTCGAAATAGATTCCCTGCATTAACATGTAAATGCAGAGAGCCTGTTTCTTCGTCAGGTTCGCTAAGTGCCTCATGGGTAGAATATTGCTGCGAACTAAGTGGATGAAAGGTTTAGTCTCAGGGCGACACTCAGATCTGCGAATGCACATCTCTGACCTACTAGGCACATGTCAACCTTTACCCGAAAGCGTAATGTCTCTACTATCTCCTCCGTAGGAATATGCCAACTCAAGAATTGAATGAAGTGGTCACAGTCAGGGGTGGGCAAAGCATGATGGGCACCAATGGTATGGCGAGTAATGCCCTAAGAAAGTACAGTTCCTAAGCAATCAATAAAAATACCAGTCTCATGTCGGCACTTCGCGTAGAAGTGCTGGAAGAAAGTGAGGTTACCCTGGGTACACTAGTTGACAAGGCCAGTGAGGCCAGACTGAGTAATCCTTTGGATAAAGTGATGGTTAGCATGATTTATGGGGAATGAGCGTTCCTTAACCAAAGGATGCTTCTTAGTCAGCTCTAAAATTTCCTCAAAAGTTTGGGAAGGTTCAGGTTCAGGGCTAGGGGGTCTACTATGTTTGGTCTCTTAGTTCTAGGCATGGCTGCTAGCTGGACTCACAACAATGAAATAGAAAAACCGCAGAAATACAGAATTAACACAGGCAAAAAATAACAACTGATGTCGTTGGTCGCGGTGAAAATTATGGTTTGCCGCGGTGAAAAATAACAATTTAGTCACGGAGAATAATCTTTTTCGTCGCGGCAAAAATTGTAGAACAGGCAATTTCAGCAACATGCGAAGAGTGAAAACAACACAAAAACTACATGAAAAGACAAGGAAGGGACATAATGCTTACTCTAGATGGAAGAAATGAAGTAGAGGTGGGAAATGCGAGAGTCACAGAGGCAAACGATGGACGGACGACGATGGTAGAGAAAGCACTCCGACAGCAACGGTGAATACAACGGCGAATGCAAAATGAAAAATGAAAGACTGACTTAAGAAGAAAACGCGGTAGATGAAGAGTCACGATTTTCGCCGCGTCGAACCAATGTTTGGTCGCGGCGAAAATACGAAGAGTCCCAATGTTGGTCGTGGCGAAAAACAAATTTAGTCGCGGCCAACACCTCATGAGAAGACACACATCACAATTAACATGTTTGACTGCGGTGAAACATGACAGAGAGGCACAAACACAGAGATGGAAACATAAAACAGAGAACAACAGCCACCATTCAAACCTAAAACTTCAACCAGTCAGTATGCACGTTCTAACTCTGCAGGCAAGACTCTCTTTAAAGACAATCCTCTTGAAGATAATCCTATCCTGAATCTGAGGGAATTTATTGAATTCAACAGCAATCCTATGCTATACTTCTAAACTAAACTACCACTACTAGGAATGCTCCTCCCCCACACTTGAATCTTTTATATTTATAACATAATCATTCAAAGCTCAAAAAATGACTAAGAAAGGGAAAGGAACAACCTGGGAATCATGGTGGCTTATGAGTTTCATCGGCTTTCCCATGTTCTTCTTTTGATTTTCCATACAGCACATACGTTAGTACAACCAGTTCAATTGACACTTCCCTTGAATGCTCTGTAAAACTTTTTGAAATACCTCTCCCAGAGGTGTCATCATTGTTTATAAAGGAACAAAATTCCTTGCACTCTTCAGTTGATCTTATAATTTGGGAATGTGGAAGTGAAAGCATGCTATCCAATAATGCGTCATGAGTGCATTTTTCAATAGTTTCACAGAAGCAAAATTGGTAATCAAGTGGTTTAAGAGGAATTTTCAAATTTTGATCATTAATTGATGCACATGAATCAAGATGTGAACATGAAAATTCATTTTCTATTGCAAATTCAGTGCATGCATCATCAACAACAACATCAAGAGCACTAACGTTCATCAATAAATAGTCCTCATGTGGGTGTTTCATAGCCTCATATATATTGAAGTTAATCTTACTTTCCCCTACTTCCATAGATATGCTTCCTCCTTTTATGCTAATAATAGTGTTAGCAGTCCTTAAGAAGGGTCTACCTAAAATCAAGGTGGACTCACTAATGGATTCTCTAGACATATCTAGCACATAGAAGTTGGCAGGGAAAACTAAGTCTTTAACATTCACAAGAATATCCTCAACAATCCCATCAGGGTACCTAATTGATCTATCCGCTAGTTAGAGTACTACGGATGTGGGCTTCAAGTTATTGACCACTAAAGCTTGATAAACCAACTTTGGCATCACATTAATTGCAGCCCCTAGATCTAACAACGCTCCCACTATGGTAATTTTTCCTATAGTGCAAGGGATAGTTAAAGATCCTGGGTCTTGACATTTCACAGGAAGTTGTGGTTTGAATAAGGCTGAAACATTTGAGCTCACTTGGACTTTTTCATTAGGTCTAAATTTTGTTTTATTTATGCATAATTTCTTGAGGTATTTAGCATATTTAGGGACTTTTTTCACTAAATCAAGCAATGGTATGTTCACCTCTATTTTACTAAGCAAATCATAAACCTCCCTTTCACTATCCTTTTCAGCAAGCTTTCTATTCATCAAATATGAATTTGGAAAAGGGAGTTCGTGAATGTTTACCTCTTTACCTTTCGATAAGGTTGAACCATACTTGTTTCTTTCTTTGTTCTTAATTGCTGTCCCTTGCTCCATAACTACTCTTTCTTCATTTTTTGTTGTGGTGAGGCACTCTCTTTTCTCAGTAACAATTCTTCTTTTGTGCGCTCACTCCTCTTCTCTTTTTCAGCAGCTTTTGGAATCTCTTCAAATTTAATTTCTTCTTCTCTTCTTTCAGACACTTATTTATGATTAAACCTCACTTGCCTCCCACTTCTCAAGTTAATTGCATTTAACCCTTTGGGGTTAATAACAGTAATTGAAGGTATGGAGCCACTACTCCTTGCTTGTTGTTCACTCAAATTGTTGGAAAGTTGAGTGACGAAGGAATTCAGGTTTTCGGCCTTAGTTTCCCACTGCTCCATCCTTTTCTCCAAAGAAGCGTATCTTGTATCATTCTTCGAAGAGTCATTGTGGTTAAGTGAGGCAAGTGAATTGATTTGGTTGGGGTGGAAGCCTTCTCTTCCTTGAGTAGCACTAGCATGTTTTGAAGTAATTGATTCGTGTCCTCCTTTGGTGGTATACTCAAGGCTTGATGTGTATTTTGCATGTTGGAGTTGGAAGGTCCAGCTCCTACATTCCCTTAAAATCTCTGGGCATTGGCTTCTTCACTTTTCCAACTGAACTTTGGATTTGATTTCCAACCCGCATTGTAGGTGTTGGAATAGGGATCCCATTTTTGGTTCGGTCTCCTTTGATACATTGCTGAAACTTCTTCGAATCGGCTTGGGCACAAACTTGTAACACGCATAATTGACCCACAAGTTTCACAACTCGGACCAGCTAATTCCATGGATGGCGGTGATCTATTAGTACTTAAATTTTTTAGCTCAGTAGTGATAAGAGACAATTGTGATGTGACTTTTTGTTCTAAATACTCTACCTTTGATTCTAGGGTGTCTATTCTTCTGTTATGAGCATTTGAATGTCCAATTTCATGGGCAGCCCTAGTATCTCTTACTTTATATTGTTGATGGTTCAAAGCCATCTTCTTGATAAGCTCCCAAGCTGCTTCGATGGTTAAATCAATTAATGAACCTCCAGCTGCCGCGTCTAGTATTCCTTTTTCTTGGCTCTTCAATCCATCATAAAAATATTAAACTAGATGTTCATCCAGTATTTGATGGTGAGGGCATCTTAAAAGAAGATCTTGAAATCTATTCCAATAATTGTATAACAATTCATCATACTCTTGGCGTGCGGAGTAGATTTCCTTCCTCATTGACGAAGTTCTTGATGCTGGAAAATACTTTTCTAAAAATGCTTTCCTCAAATTTGCCCAACTTTAATAGGAATTTACCACATGCCTTGGAAGACTGATGAACCATTCTCTTGCCTTCCCTTCCAACGATAGGTGGAAAACTTTCCACTGTACTTGATCAAGTGAGGCTCCAATCGGTTTCATGCTCTGGCAAATCACTGACAATGACTGCAAATGGATGTACAGATCCTCTCCTGGCAAGCCATGAAATTTAGGAAGAGAATTAATTAACAAACCCTTAATTTCAAAATTCACATTATAATTTGGGCAAGCAGCACTAATGGATCATAATTAACATCAGATGTCGTGGCTTCTCTTATTGTTCTTCTCCTATTATTTCCATTATTTTTTCCATTCTTTCTTCTTTATTTCATCTGTTACCATTCCCTTATTGATTTCCATTCTTATTTCTATTTTCTGGGCTTGGTATATTTTCAGCCATGATTTCTCCTAATGACTCTCCTAATCTATCTAATTGCTCTAAACTAGACTCTCCTACTTCTAAGCCTAAGTCTCTAACTACCTTGCCCTTCTCTTTTCTTTTGCTAGCCCTCCGTCTCTCCCTCAATGTTCTCTCAATTTCGGGATCAAAAGATTCAAGTTGACTCTTTCTGGGAATACAAGAGAAAAATCCAAGGCAAGAGCAAAATTAACACAACTCAAAACAAACAACTCAAAAATGAATTAAAAAGATATGTATGAGTATATGCAGGTGTATATGTGTTTGAAATTTAGATGAATGAAGTGAATGAAGCGTGAAAAGTGGAATTTCACTGTAGCTAAATATGTATGGGCTAAAATTGACTCTAAGACTCTGAAAATTCAAGTAGAAAACTAATACAAATGAAGCTCAATCAGAGTAGCTTGAGTATTGGAGAGCCTGTAAAGAGACCCGTACAAGGGATGGGATTGATAGGGTGGCTTCCTTAGAACATCTCTTGGATGCGAACACCAACGAACTGCTAGAACACACAGCTTTGCAAGGGTGAGAATTTCATTTAGCATTGATCCAGAGAGCCAAGAGGCTTATGAATTGGATCAACTAGCTTCTGATGTAGCAAATGATATGGAATGGTCGTGTGCACTACTAGCAACTATTTTGGACGCTAAACTTCAGAAGAATGCTAGTATGGAGATTATAGAAATTCCTATGCCTACTTTTCATGTATGTCTGGAAAAGTTAGAATTTATTGTATATATAATGTTCTTAGGTTACTAGATACTAGAGCTATCATAGATACTAGACTTGTTATAAATGCTAGAAGTGATATAAGTATTATAACTGCTGCTATGTATAAAGAGGCATATGTGAAAATATATATATATGGTGTGCTATTTTGAGTGATGTAATGGCGAGCATGAAATTTAAATTTATATATTAATATGGTTGTTCATTTGTAAAGGATTAAAAGATCACAATGGTGGAAACTCATAGAACCCAGAATAGAGAGGAACAACAGGGTCAACAAAGATAGGACGACCCTATGCAATAAATTCTGCTAAGGTTAAATGAACAGCAAAGATTTATTGAACAACTAGAAGATAATCAGGCTCGCCAGGAATAAGAATGAGTAGATGAGAGAGAAGCTACTATACAGGAAGTAGTAGCAGCATCTCTAGCCGCCTAGAACCAAAATATTCCCCAGCCACCTCCACGACCAGAACCTTAGCCAATCCCAATACCCCCTCTAACTTCAGTAAAGGCAGATGAGAGAGATGATGTCCAGGTTGGGACCTTGAGATTGTTGGGCAGATTTGAGAAAGAAAAACAAAGTGTGTGAGACTCTATTCTTGTGCAAAGTGAAAGGGGGAGTGTGATTCCCAATTTTAAAGGCTAGTGAGCCTATTTATTATTGCTTAGAATATTGGAACTCTCAAAGGTGCTCTAAGGACTGGACGTATGTCAAGAACACTGAATGATATAAATCTCCTGTGTTCAGATATCTCTGCTTTGCGGTGACTTTGTTTTATTTCCGTGATTAAGTTTTAAATTTTAATTTGTGACCAATTCACCCCCTCTTGGTCAAATCCTACGCTAACAAAGGTCAGACTAAGCTTTATGATAGAGATCGAAGCTGAAAGATGTTTGAGGAAGGGATGTTAGGGATACATAGTTTTCTTTTCAGCCAAAGTTGAGATCATAGAATTTTTTAGTGATATTCCGGTTGTCAGGGAGTTCCTAGAGGTATTTCCAGAAGAGATTAGTGAACTACCTCTAGAGAGAGAAGTAGAGTTCGATATTTATCTAGTACCAAGAACAAACATGATTTCAAAGACTTCGTACAGAATGGCTCCAAGCGAGATGAAAGAACTAAAGAAGCAGATAGAGGAGCTATTAGAGAAGGGTTTATTAGACCCAATGTTTCACCCTGGGGAACCACAATTCTCTTTATTAAAAAGAAAGATGGGAGTCTTAGACTATGTATAGACTACCGTGAGCTGAATAAGGTGACAGTTAAGAACAACTATCCATTTTCCCATATTGATGATTTGCTAAACCAGTTAAGTGGTGCCAAATATTTTCAAAGATTTATCTCAGATCAGGCTATCACCAGCTCAGAATTAGAGCTGAAGATATTTTCAAGATGGCTTTTAGGACTAGATACGGACACTAAGAGTTTTTAGTGATGCCGTTTGGATTGATGAATGCCCCTGCAGTTTTCATGGACTATATGAACCATGTTTTTTCGGCAATACCTAGATTAGTTTATCATAGTCTTCATAGATGATATTTTAGTGTACTCAATCTTTAGAGGAGCATGAAAGGCATCTGAGAATCGTATTAACCGTTTTAAAAGATAAACATTAGTACGCTAAGCTCAGTAAGTGCTATTTCTGGTTATCAGAAGTTAAATTCTTAGGGCACGTGATCTCTGAGGAAGGAGTCGCAGAAGACTTAAGCAAAGTAGAAGCGGTATTGAGATGGGATCAGCCAAGGACAGTAACAGAAGTCAGAAGCTTTCTAGGTCTAGCTGCTTATTATAGACATTTTATACAAAACTTTTCTCAAATTGCCTTACCGCTGACAAAGCTTACTAGAAGGAACTTGCCTTTTTCGTGAGATGAGAAATGTGAGGCCAGCTTTCAAGAGTTAAAAAGAAAGCTAATCTTAGCCCCTGTACTAGTAATCCTTAATCTGAAAGAGACCTACATGGTCTACAGTGATGCTAGTAAGCACGGACTGGGATGTGCTTTATTGCAACTGGGAAGAGTAGTAGCTTATGCCTCACGACAGTTAAAGCCACATGAAGAAAACTATCCCACACATAATTTGGAGCTAGCAATGATAGTTTATGCTCTAAAGATATGGAGGAATTATTTATATGGAGCAATCATCAAGCTGTGTTGTGATAATAAGAATCTTAAGTATTTACAAGATCAGAAAGAGCTGAACTTGAGACAGAGACGCTGGATAGAGTTGCTTAAAGACTATGACTATCAGATAAAGTATTATCAAGGTGAAGCAAACAAAGTTGCTGATGCATTGAGCAGAAAGACATCGCAGGTGGCTATGATGATGATGAAAGAACAAAGGCTGATAGAGAAACTTAGAGATTAGGGTATACTGAATTAGTTATAGCTTGATAGATATGGAACCACTCAGATTCATAGTGATATAGAGGATGAGATTAAAGAAGCTCAGTAAAAGGATCAGTTTCCACAGAACATAGAAACTCATGAGTTAAGGGGGAGCTAAAGAATTCAACAGGACCCCTAAGGGAATAGTTAAGTTCAGAGATAGATATTATATCCCTCAAAAGCTACTTTAAGGCAGCGGATACTAGATGAGGCTCATAAAAGCATATACACTATCCATCATGGAATGACCAAAATGTATCATGAGTTGAGGAAGTTATTTTGGTGGCCCAGGATGAAACGGGAAATCACAGAATATGTGAACAGATGGCTTACATGCCAAAGAGTGAAGATAGAGCATCGGAGGCCACTGGGAATGCTACAAAGCCTAGCAATTCCAGAGTGGAAATGGGATAGTATCATGATGGATTTCATCATAGGTTTGCTAGAATCAGCAAAACACAATGCTATCTAGGTAATAGCGGATAGATTGACTAAATCAGTGCATTTTCTACCAGTACATACAAATTGGCCGCTGACGAAGTTAGCAGAGACGAACATAAAGGAGACAGTGAGATTGCACGAGGTGCCAAAGAACATCATTTCGGACTGAGATCCTCATTTTACTTCTAGATTTTGGAAGTCTTTACAAGAGGCACTTGGTACAGGATTAAGTTTTAGCATAGGCTATCATTCTGTAATATCCACCCTTTTCTATAAATTAAAATAAAAGCCAAAACGATAGTTATGAGATAAGTTAAGCCCCATAAATAAAAGCATAGAAAGAGAAGGTGTCAATGGATCAAAGAGACCTGGTCAATTTAGTCCTAAGGCTTTGAAATTACTAAGAATGTAAGCCAAGGACGTATATGTCATTAAGTACAAAGACCAAGGGCTGTATTTATTACTGTAATATCCATAATTTCATACTAAATGAAATAAAGGCTAATCTGATGATTATGATGATGAATTAGAGACGAGAAGTAGATGGCTCAAAAAGAAAGAAAGATTAAGGGCCGAAAGTTCAGGTACGGAGTTCCGTGTGAATTCCAAAATTAAGTATATTTGCCCTAGAAGCAAAATGAGGATGGGAAACCTTATAGGAAGGGACCCATATGTCATTTAATAAAAGACCAAGGGCATAAAGGTCTTTTAGTATCAAAAATTAGGGCAAAATAGTAATTTTGGAAAAAGTAGAGAAAGTAAGGGCAAAATGGTAATTATGAGAAAGTTGAAGGGCATTTTGGTCATTTGACAAAGGAAAAGTCAAAGTCAAAGTCAAAAGTCAACCAGTTGACCAAAATATCAGAAAATTTACAGATGCCCAATAGATAGATCTCTACTTACGGATCACAATGACGAAACACGGATTTTCCAAATTCAAATTAGATTTTTATTTATATAATTTTGAAGGGCGAAAAAGGGAAAAGTAATT
>JANTPZ010125709.1:1187-11941 GCA_025593235.1 Vachellia pachyceras | reverse complement strand
AAGGGTAAGGAAAAAGTTATTGGTGATTAAGATGATCTCCTTGCTTGTGTGAATTTTTGGTGATTTGTTGGAAGATGTGCATATGTTTAAGTTTAAAGATGAGCTTTTGTTGGCATGTAATGATAAACCTCTACATGGATGATGGTGAAACTATGTGGATGCATCCATGAAAATGGGCTAAAAGTTCCAAGGAATGGTAAGAAGATAATCATGCATGGTAGAGGTGGGTTAATGAACCAAAAAGAGGTTTTGGTAAATTTTAAGAGATTGTTTTCAAAGCTAAAGGGTTCCAATGGCCCTGAAAACTTATCAGTTTTACGTAGCAAATAAAAATAGCAAACGAGCTCTGATTGAGCTGAAATTCTCCAGTTAAATACTACACATCCTAAGCTTTAAAATGATATAAAGTTTATGAAGTTTTACGTATATTAAGAGATATGATTTTCTAAAGTTTAAGGGAAAAACTGGAAGTGACCATTTGAACAGTGCATGATTTTGGAATAAACTGATTCAAATGGGCAAGGTTTTGGGCCAATGAGTATTTTTCCCCTATAGATAACTTAATAAGATAAAATTAGAAATTAGAACCACTCAATTTTTATTTTTCTAGAATTAATTATGATTTTTCAAAGTTAAGCCAGAAATCTGGAAAAGTGACCTGTGAACAGTACCAGCGTTTTATTTTCCGTTTTTGAAAATTCAAGTTCACAATTTTGGTCAATTTTTTATATCTATGGCTCAAGAGTGGTTCAAAAGTGATCTCATATAAGCAAATAGGGGGAAATAGGAGGTGTTACACTTCTCCATCTCCAATATGAAAGGAGACGTTTAGCTGCTCATGGTGGTCAACTAAATGCTCTTGGTGGAAGAATAGAGATACATGATGGTCTGGAAGTGAAGAATGGAGATGGTGGCTAGGGTTGTGGAGAAGAGAGTATGAGAGAAGATGAGATAAGAGATGGAAAATATGATTTAGAGTGGATGTTGTATCCCCTTGGTCTCTCCTCGAAAATCCACATAGGGTTCCTTAATCGCTATGTGTCGGATCCATGACGTGGGTTAGTTATTCTTTCCATTTGGAGCCTAATCTGGTAATTGATGCACGATATTTGCCACATCGAATTTCTCCCGAGAGTTCTTTGCTGCATGCTTGATTTTTAGCCACGGCGAAGGATGATATGTGCCACGGCGAAATGTTCCAAAGCTGCTTCCTTACATCCTTTGCTGGAGTTCTTGAAATGAAATAGCATTGATTTGAAGTATCACTTGCTCATGATTAGAATTAAGTATAAATAAGTAATGTTTCATGGCGATTGCACCCCAAATTCAAGCTAATCAAAACCAACAACTCTTGTTTCCAAATTAAGCTCAAGTAAGGTCATGATGGGTCAAAATTGCATTAAATACTTTGGAAATTTAGGCAAAAGTGGTAAAGAAATATAGCTCAATCAATGGCTGTCACCCAAGAGGGGTAAATTGGGTGTCACAAAAATTTTCGTTCAAAACTTAATTGATAAAAACATCCAAATAATAAGTTAATTAAAACAAAGTATGAAATCGAATTGAGTAAGAACGAAGTAATTAGAATTAGAGAAGATGAATGAAAGATGAACAAAAAATACTTTATCCTGGTTTGGCTCTCTCTGACCTACGTTCAGTCCTCAAACACCTCTGAGACTTTCAATTCACTATAACTTCCAAATTTTAAACCACGTACTTGGAAAACCATTACAACCACAAGTTCACTATAGACACTTGATAGATGTTTCAAGTTTGTAACAGTGGGTGCTTGAGAACCCCATAAATGTTTCCAGGAATTTATAAAACCCACTCAAGTTTGTAACGGTTGGTACTTGAGAAACCTTTACAATCACTCCCCCTTACCATCTGTAAGGTTACACTCTATTTCACTCAGGTCTATCCTAAGTTACTCTCAAAGATTGGGATGATTACATTGGGAAAATGCTTCACTCTATGAAGCGGATTGTATTGACACTATAGCTTACGAAGAAGTATAATGTTAGAGTCCTAAAGTTGTTGTGTGATTTTTCTCGAATCCACACTCTCTGTTTTGTGTTCAGTGACTCCATACACTTCGTCTCTTCCTTCTCTATTTGTTGCTTCCTCCTATTTATACATGTTGACAAAATATATCCGTTGGAGAGAAGCATCATATCCGTTACAATCTGTTGCATTGGATGAGGTTGTATAAATAATGTTTTGCCTTAAATGACTCTAACATGAAGAGAGATGTTGTTTGTGAATTTTTCTGTTGAGAGCGCATGCTGGAGAAGTATTTAAAAGACTCATTCCATGTTGCTATGTCAAGGCATAAAGCACTTATGAGAGCAGGTTAAATTCAAAATATCCTAAACATAAATAAGAAGAGATTTGGTAAAATGTAGGTTTAGCTGTCAGACTGGTACAGTGTTAGATAAAATAATGTTTGAGTTTTGTTTGTCAATACTCGAGTGTTGATCAGAGACAGCAAGTGTAAATTTGAATTTCATGAGGAAGTACTCGATTTTTAGATTCAATACTCGAGTTTGTAAAATACTTTTAAAGTAACTCGAGTGATTGCTTAAAGTATTACATAACACTTTCATTCAGTACTCGGGTTGCCTTAAGAGTGTTGGAAGAATTCTTCAATACTCGAGTGTTGCAATAAAGTACTCAAGTTTTGTTAACACTTTTAGTTGTTACTCTAGTTTTTAGAAAGAGGTTAGAAGTAAAATTAATTTGGAAAATTCCAATACTTGAGTATTCAAACACAGTACTCGATTATTAATAATGCTTTCTCCATAACTCAAGTTTTACAATGCAAGTGTTGTGTTTGTTCTGAAAGAGATGCTCGATACTCGAGTATTCCAAATCAATACTCGAGTGTTTGACAACACTTTCACTACAATACTTGAGTTTCTCATGAAAGTGATATTTTTTAAAGCATTTCAAGTTTCAATACTTGAGTGTTCAGAATACACAACTCAAGTGTCGACAATACTTTATCCTTAGACTCGAGTATCCACTGAAGGTTTTGAAACATGGAATCATTTTTGACTCGAGCATCCAGTACTCGAGTATTAGTAATACTTTAATATAAACTCAAGTTTTAAAATCAAGTTTTGTTTAACTTGAGTTTTGGAGAAACGAACTCAAGTTTTATATCATGAAAGAAATGTTTTGGATAAGTAGGAACTCGAGTTTCTGAAAACTTGAATTTATGACTAGAGTTTCAGAAGGAAGTTTCAGAACTAGAAAACATTTAGAAAGCATGATACTCAAGTTTTGGAAATATGAAACTCGAGTTCTATGAACCATAAGGCACATCTCGAGTTCTGAGCATGCTGTAACTCGAGTTTTGTGAAACCTGTGACATAACTCAAGTATTCCCAAGTTATAACTCAAGTTTTACTAGATGTATAGTGTCAAAATTCCATTTAAATCCCAAAACTCGAGTTTTGTAAATGTAAAACTCGAGTTCTACTTCATGATTTCCACTTGAACAGGTCACAGTCTAGCTTTCAACGCATGGCTCAACTTGCATTGGCTATAACTCTCTCCATTCAACTCCAAAACTTGTAAATAATATATAAATGGAAAGCCCTACAAGTTTACTTTCCCATGAAATAAGAATCAAGCTCAAATATATTATATAAAGAAAGTTATGATAGATACAATCAGCAATGGTCAGAGATAAAGCGTTCAATTTTGACCACCAAGTTTATAAATTTATATCTCCTTCATATGAAATCATTTGGTGATTTTCTTAGTTTCTAAAAACTGCATTTTGAGTCTAGTTTCATATGAAATTGGTTTCAAATCAATCGGACTTGTGGTTTGGGAGATATGATCAAAATACCAAACATATGTCGAGCTGAAAGTTAACAGAGGAAGCTCATACTCGAGTGTTAGGATCCGGTGCTCGAGTATCGATTCCCAAAAGGCCAAACTCACGTTTTGTAACCCAATACTCAAGTGTTGACTCCAAAATTCAATACTTCAAGTTTATACTCGAGTTTTGCTACAAGTATTGCCATAGGAAACCCCAAAAACTCATGATACTCGAGTTTTTGAGTTTGTACTTGAGTATTAACTTCCAAAATCAGTTTTAAACATCCAAATGAAGCTTAAATGAAGGGTTAATCAATGTATAATGATAAAACATCTATTTGAAACATTTTAACAATCAAAATGAGTTATTTAACCACATCATCCACCAATTAAAAGAATGCACAAATATCATAGTAAATCAATATGCATTGTAAAAACTTTTTTTGCTCTTTTATATTTGACATCATCAAAACTAATCATATCTAACATAATACACACAATTTTCCAAGAATTTATGCATATACATTAACTAGAATGTAAAACAAACCACATGTGCATCCTTTTTATTTTGCATTAGAAACCACCTACCTTTCATTCTTGCACCATTTTCACTTGTCCTTACTCCTTGAGCTTGTGCTTATGGTTTGTTATTGGAAAGGGTGAGATCTCAGTAGTAAACATCTCTAACAATACATCAACATGCATGATTATCTAAATAGAAACAATTATGCCATGTAACATGAGGTCTATCACATTACTTCTATCACATTTGCACAAGGCCAAGGCAAGCATTGCATAGCTACAACCATGAATTCTCACAAGCAAGGCCTTACATTTCATGTGGCTATAACCACACATCAAACATGGCAATTTACATTTATAAAAATCAATACAAAATAGGTGTCAAAGTTAGAAGTGTAGCTACCTTGAAACTTGAAATTTCCAATGGCACTTGAAGTAGCTTCCACTTGCACTTGTCACTTTGAAACTCTTCTAGGAACTTTAGCTCTCCTACACATGCCATAGTATATTTGGCATCAACATTAAGCCATTTCTCAAAGCACTATGACCCTTAACAATTCATAAAACTCTCTCTTGATAACTTAATCTCTAACTTGGCCAATTGTAATTCTAATGCTTCTAAAACTGTGCTTGAGCTTCTACCCTACACAATTCTGCATTCTAAGCTCTATGGAAGCATCAAAACATTTAAATTCATACTCCTTCCCTTCATTACTACAGCTGCACGAAATTTGCCCAAAGTGGGAGGAAATGGAATTTTGCAAGATTTCTATGCATACACATGCATAATCTCATTCCTATATCAATTCCCAATCATTTAATAATTTATAAACATCCATTCCCATACATAATTTCATCCAGCAGCTCAAGGGAGGGTTTCATGCCAAAATTTCATAACAAGCTCAATTCAACCCAGACTTAATAACATGTCACAAAACATGCATAGAGTTGATTTATACCACTTATTACTTGTGATTCTTGCTTTTCTTGATTTATCTCAAAACCCTGATCATACAAATAGACTACTCAACCATTTTTCAAGAAATCTAAATCGATTAAATGGAAGAGTAGAAGTCATAGATGATTTCTATGAGAATAAATCAAGATTAAGCCAAATTTACCTTAATTTTTGAGCTTAAACTCTTTCTTCTCTTGAGCTTCCTCTTCTCCACCGCCTCTATCTTTATCTTCTCTGGTTTTGGCATGAAACGAGGCAGAAGAATGGCTTAGGAAAATTTAATAAAGTCTATCCATAATCCATTTTCCAAAAATACCCTTACTTTTATGATTTTCAGCTACTAGAAATGCTTTTCGAGGATTTTCTGATCACTAAGACTATTTCAACCCCTCAAAAATTCCCATAATTAATAAGCTCAGTAGGATATTTTTCTTTTCTCAAAACTCATTTCGAAAATGCACTTAATTAATTTTCTTCTGAAAATCCAAGCTCGGTGATTTTCGGCCTTTCATATCACCGTTCGGCAAACTGTTTCTAACTTTCTTCTTGAAACAATTTTATAAATTAGGCATTCCAAAAAATATTTTTATCCACTTTAATGTTAAATTTATGAGGCCTTTGGACAATTTAAATAATAATATTTGGCTAAAAACTCATTAAATAGTAAAAATATTAATTATTATAAAATGTCCCACGAAGGGCATTTTTGTCCATTTAATCTAAACTAGGCCTCAATTAATGATCAGTGACTTTTTCTCTACCTCCTAGTGGCTAGGTCATTTTCTGATATTTTGGTCATCTTTTCCCAAAATGACCATTATGTCCCTAACTTTTCCAAATGACCATTTTGCCCTTACGTTTTATTTGCTTGCAAAATGGCACCTTTGAAATCTCTTATGCTTCTATTCATTCTCCGGGCCTTTGAACACTCTGTAGCCCTTCGTTTAGCCCTTATCCTCAGTTACTAGAAAATAAGGATATTACACTACTCCATTAAGGCGCATTTGAACTCCAAATGATATGATGTTTGATTTTTATAATGTTTAAAGTCAAGATCTTCTTTTTGACATATTTGTAAATTTTATATCACAGTTAAAGCTTTTTAGAGGCTTCCAATGCTATGCTCTATTATAATGTTTAAATTCAAGATCTTATTTTTAGAGGCTTCCAAGGAAGAAATTTAATTCTCCCATCATGGATATTTCAAATTCTCCCTGCATCATCTTAGCAAACTCTTGACAAAGATCATCGTTAGTTGCCTCAAAAATAATGTCATCTACATAAATCTGCACAACTAATAAATCTGATTTTGAATGTTTAATAAACAGAGTTGTGTCCACTTTTCCTCTAACAAAACCTTTCTTGATTAAGAAATTACTTAATCTTTCATACCAAGCTCTATGAGCTTGTTTTAAACCATAAAGAGCTTTCTTCAATTTAAAAACATGATTTAGTTTGGAAACATCTTCAAAACCAGGAGGTTGTTCCACATAAACTTCTTCCGTTATGAAATCATTCAAGAAATCACTCTTCACATCCATTTGAAAAAGTTTGAAATCCATAATGCAAGCAAAGGCAAGTAAGATACGTATAGCCTCTAATCTTGCCACAGGAGCATATGTTTCTTCATAATCAATGCCTTCTTCTTGATTATATCCTTTTGCAACCAATCTTGCTTTGTTTCTGACAATAATTCCAGATTCATCAAGCTTGTTCCTAAATACCCATTTTGAACCAATGACTGGATGATCATTTGGCCTGGGTACTAAGTCCCAAACTTGATTTCTTTCAAATTGATTTAATTCTTCTTCCATGCAAATTATCCAATCATTGTCAGACAAGCTTCCTCAACATTCTTAGGCTCTATTTTTGAAATGAAAGCAGAAAATTGAGCCTCTTATAAATCTTTTTCTGGTTTATACACCTTCATTCACCTCTCAAATCACTTGATTGATAGGGTGATTGCGAATGTACTTCCAAGATCTTGGTTGAGGAGATTAAGGATGTTCATCTGATTGTTCATTTTCAAAATATTAAGAAGGTTAACAATCAGTTGAATGATTCTTATTTGATTTTTCAAAACCTTTTGAAATTATAATTTCTTCATCAACATCAGATTTTGTAGGAGGATTAGTTTCAACAAATACCACATGCACAGATTCTTCTACTACATAAGTGCGTTTGTTGAAAAATCTATATGCTTTACTTCTATTTGAATATCCAAGAAATAAACCTTCATCTAACTTAGGACAAACTTACCAAGGTTATCCTTACCATTATTGTTTAAGAAGCATTTGCTGCCAAAAACATGAAGGTGAGACAAAATTGGCTTTCTTCCTTTGAATAGCTCATATGGTGTTTTTCCAAGTGATGACCTTATGTACGCTCTGTTTGAGATGTAGCATGCAGTGTTTAGAGCATCTGCCCAAAAGACTTATGACATCTGCTTCTCTATCATCATTGCCCGAGCCATGTCTGCCAGCACTCTATTCTTCCTCTCAACCACTCTATTTTGCTGAGGAGTCCTTGGTGCTGAGAAGTTGTGATTGATTCCTTCATTTTCACAGAAGCCAGCAAAGTCTCCATTTTCAAATTCTCCTTTGTGTTCTATTCTAATGGAAACAATAGACATACCTTTCTCATTTTGGACCTTTTTGGCAAAAATAGTGAATAATTCAAACATTTCATTCCTTGAAGACAAAAATATGGTCTATGTGAATCTAGAGTAATCATCTACAATCACTAAGGTGTAGAGATTTCCTCCCAGAATCTTTACTCTAGCAGGACCCATCAAATCCATATGAAGTAGTTCAAGAGGTCTTTTTGAAGATATCTCTGTTTTTTATTTGAAAGATGATTTTGTCTGTTTACCCATTTGACAAGCATCACAGACTAAGTTATTTTTAAACTTTAGTTTAGGAAGCCCTTGAACTAATTCATTTCTGATTAATTTGTCAAGTTGATACATGTTTACATGTGCCAATCGTTTATGCCATAATTGAGTTTCATCAGCTTGACTAATTAAGCAGGAGTTTGTGGAATTCTTTTCTAAATCAATGGTATAGCAATTACCATCCCTGGGAGCTCGGAGTTGTATATTTAACTTGTCTTTGTCAATGGAGAGGTCCTTTTGCTGATGATGAAGCATTCCTGAGAGTCAAAGATTACCCAATTATCTTTGTCAGCACTTTGACTCACACTGAGCAGATTGTGACAAAGTCCTTCCACATGATACACATCTTTGACAGGAGCTCTGTTTGCATTTGTGACTTCTCCAATTCCTACAATCCTTCCAGATTGATTTCCTCCAAAGCTCACTTTTCCACCATTCCTAGCTTTCAGATTGACAAACTTTGTTTTGTCACCTGTCATGTGTCTTGAGCATCCACTATCAATATACCATTTGCTAGCCTTGGATGCTTTAAGACAGACCTGCATGGAGATCATTTGACAGTTTCAGGTACCCAAGTTCTGTTGGGTCCTCTTGAGTTAGTGTTTGGTGCCTTTGAAACATAAGTTCCTTTTGGTACCCATTTATACGTGCCCAATACTTTTTTTTTTTCTTAAAGTAACATGAAGATGTTTTGTGCCCCTTTCTGTTAAAGAAATTACAAAAGGAAAAGGGTTCAGATGAATGTACAGACTTTTGAAAGAATTTCAAATAGCTTTTGTTGCCTCTCTTTTTCTTCCCATTCTTGAAATCATTTTGAGGATAATACCCAATACAACTTTTATTATTTGTAACTCTTTGCTTTTTCAAGATTACTTGAAGCATTTCACTGCCTTGAGTAAATTTCTGAAGAGTTTTGGATAACTTCTCATTTTCATTTTTCAAAACATTGCAGTTTGAACAAACATTGATGGCAACAGGTGTTTCAATTGGTTTCTCAAGTTCTTTGACCCTTTTTCTCAGAAAAGACAATTCTTTAGCAAACTTAAGTAATTCAATATGCATTTCATCATATTCATTACGTAATTCATCATAGCTAGGTTCAAGGATTACCTCCTCTGTTTCTGAGTCTTCTTCCTGGGCTACAAGACACAGATTGGCTTCTTCCTCAGCTTCACTTTCTTCCTCATCTGAGCTATCACCCCAAATGCCTGAGACATATGCCTTTTTCTTTTTGAAGAATTTTGGTTTCTTCTTGTCCTTTTCTTTTTCCTTGTTCTGAGTTGTAAGCTGAGGACAATATGCTTTGACATGTCTTGGCTTGTTGCATTCATAGCATATAATTTTGCTTGATCCTCCTTTGAATGGCCTTTTGAAGCGTTGATCCCTGCGATACATTCGTCTGAACTTTCTGACTACCATTGCGAGTTCTTCATCTTCTACATCTCCTTCTTCTTCTTCTTCTTCTTCTTCTTCTTCTTCAGTTTCTGACTCTTTCTCCTTTTCTTTAATAGTTTTGAGAGACAGTCCCTTCTTTTTCTTCTTTTCAATGTTATATAGTTCCTTTTTGAATTTCTGCTTGCTTTCATACTCAGCAAGACTTCCAAACAGGGCTGCCACCAAAGTCATTGATTCTCCTCTAGATTCTTCAATGGTAGTGACCTTCGCTTCCCATTTGCTGGATAAAACATTTAGGATTTTTCTCACCTGATAATGTTGATCATATGTTTTGCCAAGGGCTGCCAATTTTTTTATGAGGTGAGTATTGTAACACTACTTATTTTCCCTTATAAACATCATATTAGATCACTAATGAACCACTTTAGGGCCTTGGAGAACTTAAATTGACCAAAGAAGTGAACTTGAAATTTTCAAAAAAACGTGTACTGTTCATTTGGTCAACTTCCAGATTTCTGGCCCAACTTTGAAAAATCATAAAATTCTAGAAAAATCCAAATTGAGTGGTTCAAATTTCTATTTGAAGCTTATTAAGTGATCTATAAGTGAAAAATACTCACTAGTTCCAAAACTTGCCCAATCGATACAGTTAATTTCGTGAAAATCACTGTTCATTTGGTAACTTTCCAGTTTTTCCAGATTTATCACTTAACTTTGGAAAATCATAACTCTTTATATACACATCCAAATTTAGAAAAATTTAGCTCATTTTAAAGCTTAGGACGTGTAGTATTTAACTGGAAAGTTTCAGCTCAAACGAAGGTCGTTTGCTATTTTTCCTTGTCACTCAAAAACAGGGCAGATTTGAGGGTCTTGGAACCCCTTACTTGAAAACTTGCCATTTCTAAAATTTTATTAAAACCTCTTTGATCATTTCTAAACTTCTCTTAATGCATATCTAACTTGTCTACTTCTTTTGAACATCTTCATGCATGCATTCACATATGTTCTCTATTTATCATGTAGAGGTTTAGCATTACATTAAACATGCCAACACATTAACATGAATTCAACATTTTTACATAACTTGGCAAGTTAAAACATATCATCATGCTAACTTCAATCATCAATCAACTTGCCTCTTTCTCTTGCTTG
>JANTPZ010125650.1:0-18033 GCA_025593235.1 Vachellia pachyceras | reverse complement strand
ATTTTTTTCTTTAACTTGGATGAAAATAGCAAAAATAAGGAAAGGAAGGGTTTTTCAACTTTGCTCATGAAACCATGTGTTTCCTTGCTTCCAAAAACCCTTTTTCTTAAATTTGATCTACTCAAAAACACCTTCCCTTAGACCAAAAGAAATTTGGGCAGCACCTCCCCAGAAACTTGAGCTTCCCAAAATTTTAAAACAACTCAAACCAACCAACAACAAAGTTCATACTACTCAAAGAGTAAGTTATAACCCTTTACCAATTTAAAAACCTTCTCATTTCCATTTTCAACTCTTGAAATCCTTGCCTTACTCTTCCAAAAGAGGGGCTCATTCATGAAACAACTCAAGAGAAAGGTAGTGGAAGTTACAAGACTCAAGAAAAGAGGAAGATTTGGTTGTTAGAAACCTTTACCTAGGGTTATGGAAGCTTGGAGTTCTTCTTCTTGCTTGTGGGAGGGAGTGATTTCTAGAGAGAAGGAGGAGAGAAATATGAAGGTAATAGAGAGAGAGAGAGAGGACATGCAAAATGAAAGGGAAGAGAGAGGGAGAGACTAATTAAAGTTGGTCTTGAAAAATTGTGTGGTTTAGAGTGAAACTTGGTAACCAAGTTGGAAAATACTTGATCACCATTGTGCCACTTGTTCTCTTGGCATTCCTTACTGAAAATGGCGCCACTTTGCTTGCCCTGCAAGTCTGGTTGGCTGACTGGGCCCTGGCCCGGTCAGTCACTTGATCCGGTGGCATGCATTTCCGTAAAGTAAACTTTAATCGAGAAATTTTCCTTTTTATTTTTCCTGGGACTTTTCTTTCATGTGGAACCCTTCCCTAGGCCTCCTTGCCTAGGTGGCATCATCCATTTCTCAGAATTCCTTTGGCTTCCTTCGTAAATCACCAGGATTCCTCGATTTGCACACAACACAGTAAAAAGGGCTTCCGGCGGCCAATTTGACTTAAGGACATGGAAAAATTCTATATCTTTCCCTGATTCTCAAGATCTTGTCCGTTCCTCAAAATTATTCTCGGATCTTCCATAATTAATTTTCTAAGAAAATACTTTTTCGGGCTTTTCGGTCACTGTTGTTATCCGTACAGCGAAACTGCCCGCATCGGACACCGGGTAATAATTTTATTAATTACTTTATAACCCAACTAAACTTTTCTTAGTTTGGGTCTCCAGCATTTAAGGACTTTTGCTACCTTAAATAATTATTTCTCAGTCATCCTTAGCTTCGAAATCCTTTATTTACCACTTATTTACGAAAATGCCACTACCTTTTCTACTTTTGCCATAATTTCCAAAATGCCATAACTTTTTCTACTCTTTCTTAATTCCAATCTTACCTTGGGTTGACTTTTGACATTTTGGTCAACTTTGACATTTTATGCCCTAGGCCTTTAATTCAAAATGACCGTTTTGCCCTTAGTCATTTTTACTTAGAATTCTCAAGACTACGGACTCAGTCAATTATGATCTTTCTTTCCTTTAGGCATTTTCCTCTATATTTTTCCTTATTTATGAGCCTTAGATTATCACATAATTTATTGGCCTAGCTTTTAATTCAAGCACGGAAATACGGATATTACATTAAACATCACGAAAATCATTCCTTCTCTTATATGGCATGTTAGCCAGCAGCATGAACAGTAGCTTTATGCATAAATTTCCTAATAACATCAAATCTACTCAAACAAAGCACCAACAGGTTCCAAATCATGCATAGTTGATTTCTAATATCTATTGCTTTTAAATCCCTCTTTTCTCATTTTCTCTCTCAAAAATCTAAACTTTTACAGTAGCAAATATGTGAATATTATGTTTTGATGATAGCAAAAATGGTGTTTTATGTTTTGCAAGATTAGAAACTGCTTTTACACTTGGTTCATGATTAAAATGGTTTTTCACAAGAAAACTTAAGTTTTGATTGAAAATATGTTTTTAAAATTCAAAACTTTCAAACAAACTCGAATTTCAAAAGATGCTTTGACAACACTCGAGTTATGTATTCAAAAACTTGAGTTTCAAGAGTTAAAATTTGTTTTCAAACTAAACACTTTCATGAAAATTCGAGTTGTGGAAGAAGTGCTGTAAAATGCGAGTTTTGATACTCAAATCTCGAGTATTGTGTCTAAGGTTCAAAGCTCACAACACAACACTTTCTAGAAAACTTGAGTTTTGAGTGGGAGGGTTGTAAAACCAAGAGTTTTAGTTGGGAAAACTCGAGTGTTAATATGAAAATGATTTTCAAAGTTTAAACACTTCCAAGTTAACTCAAGTTATGAACAAAAGTTTTGTAAAACTCGAGTTGTGTTTCAAAACTTGAGTATCAAAGGAACTCTCAAAACTTTCATGCAAACTTGAGTTATAATAAAAGTGCTGGTGTTGTTTAATAAAAAAAAAGTGCTAGTGTTAAAATGCTTTACAAAAACTCGAGTTTTAGTATTAAAATTCGAGTGATGGTTTACATTACAACTTGAGTTATGAACAAAAGTTTTCATATTTCTCATTACAATACCTTCAGTAGAAACTTGAGTCATTCTAAAGTTTTGTGAAACTCGAGTTATGAACATAAAAATCGAGTCCTACTTCATGAAGTTCAAGATTTTCACATACAATTTTAAACAATACTCGAGTATTGAAAATGAAACTTGAGTATTACCTTTATCTGATAGTATCTCAATATGACAACAGACAATACCTTTTACCAAATATATCCCTTTTTATGCTTCAATGGTTTAAATCTTAACTAGCCTCATGAATGCTTTATGTTTTGACTGATTAACAAGGATTGAGCTTCTTTGAACTTGTCTCTGGCATGGGTTGAATGTTCATATTCGTAGAACTTCAACATTGGACTCAGAAGCATTAAATGCTAGATGTTAAAGATTGCAGTTGAGATTAACGGAAACTTGTTTTTTATAACGACTAATTAATGACATTCACCTATAAATAGAAGAACTTTTAAGGCTGACGATGCAAGACATTAACACAAGAAGCTTTCTGCATTTACTTCATTCACCTATCTCTTTGTCATAAATTCATTTTGTCATTGTGCTTAGTATTTATCTATCCACTCTTTGAGAGAGTATATTAGTTCTTCCAAACTTTTTGTTCCAGTGAGAAACACAAGATTCGGGAATCTTGAGTAAGTTGGGTTAAGTTGAAAAACAGAGGGTATATGTCTCTTTTTAGTGCAAATCTTGAGGGGTGTGATTCCCATTACAAAGGCTTGAAGGGCTTATTGTTGTTGCTATTAGTGGATTGAAAAATCTCAGAAGAGCTCTGAGAACTAGCATATATCAAGAGGACTGAACCAGGATAAATCATAGTGTTCTTCCTTGCTCTGCTCTTTCTCTCTTGGTGACTTCCTTTCATTTGTTCTCTGTATTAACAAAATTTTTTAAAAGTGACCAATTCATTTCCTCTTTGTCAAATCTTATTCTAACACAATACACCTTAATCTCAAAAATAAATCCATAGAATTATAGAGGAAGGCTTAGAACCATGAAATAGGAGAGATTTCATGCATGATTCACTACTTACCCTTGGATTTTCGGCTTCAATCTTCCTATTTTCTTCCCTTTGAGCTTCAAACCACTCCTCCACTCTCTTGGACTTGTGCTGCACAAAAATCGTGTCTTGCAAGCTCTTATAAATCTTAAAAAAAACTCTGCACATATGTGTCTTGAGTAGTGGGACTTGCTGGATTTATAAAGTAACTTTACTTTGATATTTTCTATCATATAGTCATAACACCTTTCTAATTTTATTCTTTCAGTAAGAAGAAGACAAGTGACATTATTAAAATAAGCTATAGTTTACTCAATTTGGAGCTGTGTACAAAAAAGTTATGCACTTTTCAATTTCTGTAATAACTAGAAAAATGATAACAACATAAGTTAACCATGGAGAAGTCTAGAGTTTGCCCTGACGAAAGTACACAGAGAGGAAAATTTTCTCTTTATGCAAAAGTTCATTGGAGCGGACATGGTTAGAGAGCAAATTTAATTCAGGTTCAAAAAGTTGGCCATAACGAAGTCTAGAGTTGATCGCAGTGAAGTTCCAAATTTTGACTAAATGATTTCCAACTCTTCCCAATGTTGATTGAGCAATAACTTGATCTAAGGAATATTTTTCCCTATAAGCGATTGAACAAAGTTTCATTAGAGGAGAATCACTTGGTTTAATTTTTTCTAAAATTAGTTGTGAATTTTTAAAATTGGACCAAAATTCTAAGTTACCCATTGTATAGTAACTCAAGTGGGAGTTTTTGAGATTCACCTAGTTGACTAATTCTAGCATATGTAATGGTCTCAAATGGTTAAGATCTCTAATGGTTAATAAATTTAGATAAGAGAGGTGTTACATGCCACCATGAAATTTTGGTTTGCTAGGTCCCTATCAACTAGTTTTTTTAACAACATCGGAAGATTACAAATGAGATCATGATGATAAATATCATGTGTGCATAAAATTCCAGTGGCGTTGATATAAAATAGTTTCTTTGAATATTTTTTTTTTGTGTTCAGACATGTTACTCCTGTCTTAATATATTAACTATTTAATAAATTTAATTAGATTAACAAATGTAATTCATTTAATTATAATAGTGACATCTTTTTATGAAAATACACTTGTTCAAAATTAAAAGAACATGGTATTTGAATAAAAGGACTTCAGTTCCTTTATAGATTAATATCCTTTTAAGTAATTTGCCATTAAAAATAATTTCTCCAACATTAAGATAATTGATGCTTAAATTAAGGACCGGAGAGGTGATAATAAAGAAGGAAACTCTAGACGCAAAACTCTTACCGAGCCTTAAGATCACATGACCATAACCTCACTCTCGCTCTAAAGTAAAATATAACAAACAGACGATAATGATATGTTGAAGGCCCCGTCGACCCCGTCGACGTCCATTGCAAGAGGAGCAGGTGAGATGGTGATATAGCAAAGAAGCAATGAATGAATAAATAGGCGTGCGCATCACGGGTCACATCACGTGAGGGAAGAGGCTTTTGGACCCTCCAGTTCCAATGAATGAATTAACGTTATTGGTTTCGTGGAAAGGTTGGAATTTGCGGCTGCCATCGAAGTCGAATTAAACAGGATTCCTGTGTACACATATTATAGACAGTCGTGCAATACGAATTAAGGAAAATACAGTTCCTGATAAGAAATATAAAATCACCTCCGGAAAATTTAATTCAAGAATGTACGGAATCGTAACAACTACGAGAAGGATACGTGTATAGCATCATGTAGTCAGCAGCGCTCCGTTGTTCCTCGATCAGCCCTTCTAGAATCATCTTCAGCTTCGTGATGCCTTTCTGTACAATGTCCAATCCTTCTTCCAGGCCGATGGGCTCGCGCTTTCCCTCCGGCATATTAACAAACTAGATTTTCAGCCCAGATACACGAGAAAAGAAGATAGCACTGTTGGTACCTTGGAGAAGAAGAAAATCCCAATCTGAGCAGTAAAACAAAAAGAAAAACGTAGAGGTAATGGGTGAAGGAGGGAATGTTCCAAATGGACGAAGAAGACAGTTATGGGAAAAGGGAAATTCTTGACTCGCGGGGGTTTCATGTGTCTGTCCTCCTGATTCTGATGCTTTCATATAAAAAAAAAATCAAATATTAAATCATCGACTACTTCGGCAAGTTGGAAGATGGGGCTCGGGGTGGGAGTGATACGGGTAGTTAGAAAAATATTAGGAATATATATATGTATTTAAATTATTTTAGACACTATATATTTTAATTAGGTTATTTTTCTTATTTGTTGGGTGGTCCTCAAGTTTAGGATTTTTAAAATTTTAATTATTTATTTGTAGGTGGTTATCCATCAATGTATTAACAATTGAAATAATATATAATAATATACACATTATTAAATATTATATAAAAATAATAAGTATATAAATGTTAATAATCGATATATAAATAGGGATTAAATATAAAATATAGAAAACATTACAAAAATGAAACTTCCCTCTTTCTAGGGGAAAATGTAACATCCCAAAATTTTGGTGTGTTGATCAGCTCGCAAAGAATGGAAATCGATCAAGTCCAGAATATATTTATCCACGTGAACCACCTATCTATTTTTTAGATTTTCTTAATTGTGACATGTGATCATGTCTAGGGACTAATACTTTTGCTTTTATTTTTATGTAATTGTTAAACTCTAAGCTTTGCTTGCCTTGTTATTCAAAATGAGCCCATAGCCATGAGTATGATATGATGTGATCTTCTCCGATTTTTAAAAGTATATATCCATGAGAAATTTAAAGAATAAGTAATATGAAAATTTAATTTCACGAGTATTTTGAGATGTAATTATAATTTTATGGAGATCTATTAAGGATGTCCAATGACCTAAATACACCCTTCGGTCTTAAATAATAACCGGGGGGCTTATATTTACGATTAGAGGGAATATTTAGGTAATTGGCCATCCTTAAAGCATTTCCATTATCTTATATTTACATCTCAAAGTGCTCATAAAACTAAATGTTCATAGAACATGCATTGCAAATAATGTTTGCGAATAGTGAATCCTTTTGTGACAAGGATGATGTAGTGATAGTATGATTATATCATGTTTGGAAAAAAGCATGCTAGCGTATTCAAAGCGTATGAAAAGAGTCTAAAGCCTTTTTAAAATTTTGTGAAACATTGTTATGATTTTATACGATGTCAAGAAGTAATTCAAGGCCTCAGCATGCCAAATGAATGAGCAAAACCAAGAGCAAATGGAATGAACCTCAAATCTGAAATTTGTAAGGGCGAAATGAGAATTTCCTTTTAAAAAATTATGTTGGATGGAGTTAATACTTTTCAATTCAGCGAGTGTTTTTACCATACAGATACCTTTAATAAGAGACTTGAATGATCTTCATGTGAGTTTTTTTTTAAAAAAATTAGTAATGATTTTACAAGTCTAAACAAAAAATATATAAATATCAAAAGGTATAGTAATGCAAAAATGAAAATGTAAATTTTAATTTTGACGCTTTACTTGATTATTTGTCTGAACACTAGCAATTAATGTTACCCTGAAAGTTTTTTTATCTGCTTAGGGTATAAACGTATTATCAATCCAGATCAATTTTTTTAAATCAACATTAGTATTTTAACAATAAATGACATATTGCTCTATTTTAAAACTTTTAGGATAACATTGCTTTTAAAAAAACTCTTGAAACAACGTTGTTTTTAAATGAAAACTTCTAGACAAATTTGCACCATAATCCTTAATTATATATCTACCATACTCATTCTTTTTATTTTTCACTCATTGTCTCTCAATCTTGTCATCTTCGTAAATAAGGGTGTATGTTTCCAAAAAAAATTACATTTCTTACCAATTTATTATGTTTGACTAATTTTAAACAACGTGATTTGGAGAGTTTAGTTGTTGTTCATAGAAAGAATAGGAAGGAGTACTGAAAATGCTTCTTCTTTCCAACGTTGCGCATGATCTATTATTACAACTAATAATTGAGGATTCTATTACAACCCTTTGTTTTTATCTATCTTTGTTTTTTATGCATAATTATTTATAAGCGTGGCACTTCCAGTCCCTTCATGGAAAGACTTGCCTCCTCTCTGTCTCAAATAATGACGAAGACAAAGGCCTCACCTCGTTAATATTGATAGCTTTTATATATTCTAATATTTTCTTCTCTTAATAATTAGCCCATTATAAACCTATGTGGGCAACCTAAACAAATAATTTAATCTAAGAACAAGATATCATCCTCTACAAATTTGTTTATTTTGGCCGGCATCACTCATAAGATTAAAAATCTAGTCATATATCGTCGCATTTAATTCTTCATGTTCTTCACGTATTACACCAGGCTAGAGGAATAAAATGGGTCAAAAAAAAAATATATAAAGTCATTATAGAAGCAGACCACATCTTCGTCATATTGCACCCACCAATTCTGTACCCAGGCAATAAGAGATATCACAGCTACTAACAAGCCCTAGTAATAGAGAGTTGTATCTCTTAAGCATGTTGTTAGGATTCGATCATTGGCTATATGAGAAGAATTTGGGGGCAATTTCATAATTTTATGATGTGATGTTGGCCAAGTAGGAGAAACATTAAATATGAATTGCTGAAATTTCAATCTAACAATTGAGATGGAAAGTGGCGAGAATCAAAATCCTGAAATTAAAGACTTTGAGGTATTCAAATATGTATGCTCTTGAAAGTTCAATCAATCCAGTATAATTTCTCAATGTTGAAGGAGTATCCCTCATGAGTATTCCTTTTGGCATTTAGATCTAGAAAAATTCACTTCTGACAAGCAAGTCTTCCATCTGTTACAAATGTGGAAGAAGGAGAGTGAACAAGAATACCAAACCTTAGAAGAGGAGGTAGAAAGATTTCAGATTTTCAAAAGCAATTTGGTGTATATCATAGACAAAAAAGCAGTTTGGGTTGGAACAAATTTTCAGATATGACATACGAAGAGTTCAGCAAAATCTACTTACATGAGACTGAGGACATAATGGAAATCAACGATACCAAAATGGTATTGAACGATGCATCATGTTCAAATGCACCCACTTCTTGGGATTGGAGGAAAGAAGGAGCTGTAACTAATGTTAAAGATCAAGGATCATGTGGTAAGTTTCATTTAAATTTGCTTCATTCATTTATTATGACCTAATATTGTAGCAAATAACATAGGAATATATATATATATATATATATAATAGAAAATCAAAAATCAAATTCATTTTGATAGGTTCTTGCTGGGCATTCTCTGCAACTGGAGCTATTGAAGGAATAAACAAAATAGTCTCAAAATGGCTTCCGAGTCTATCTGAACAACATCTATATGTATTTTTTTAATTTGAATTTTACTCTTATTTTGATTCTATATATTTTGTGCAGACAGAAAACAGAATTGCTACTATCGATAGCTATAATTATTGGTATGTCGAACCTATACCAGAAAGTTCACTCCAATGTTTTGTTTTCAAGCAAACTGTTAGTGTTTCCGTGTATGCAAGCCCGCATTTCAAGTCCTACAAGAGTGTAAGTCATATTTTCATTACCTCACCACTATGTTTTTATCATTCAAGAAGACTCATTTGAAAAGTAATTAATATTTGTTTCTTAACTTTGCAGGGAATATTTAATGGAGACGATTGCTCAGGCATCGGTTAATGCAATCATAATCATGATGTATTAATTGTAGGATATGGTTCATCGGGTGATGGTCAATATTATTGGATTGTCAAAAACTCATGGGGATCCACCTGGGGACAAAGTGGTTATATCTTTGTCCAAAGAAACACTGGTACTACTCAAGGAGTATGTAACATAAATTGTTGTGGTGCATATCCAACCAAAGGGAATGAAGAAACAACTGCTTTGGAGCTTGCTACTTCCATATGAAGCACACCCTCTAGCAATAAAAAATGAAGCCAAATAATATATAGCTATATCAAAGACACCAGTTAGGTGTTGTGCCATGCGTGAATCGAATATAAATAAATGGCAACTATTTGTCGTGGAATTAAGCTTATGTGCGTTTAATTAAGAATGAAAGCTGTGTCCGTGTGTGTGTGTGTGTGTAGAAGTACGCGGTACCAAGAAAACTGGATTTTTTTTTGTGGATTAATATTTTTTAGGTAATTAGACTGTAACTCAAATAAATCTTAACTAGCCAGGCCAAAGTGAGTTTCAGAGAATTAAATTAAATAGATAAATTGACAAAATAAAGCAGAGTGGCATGATTTTATATATGTTGATGCACAGAATTTAGGATACCGACTTTGTCCTAATATTTCAAATAACCTAATTTCCCCAACTTGCTAACAGCATATCCTTGAAGGACTAGACATATACATGAGTCATTTTTACAACATTTAGTCATTTAAATTTAATTATATTTTTGATCCCTTGAATTTAAAAATTGCACTTTTAGTCATCTTTACATAACACCATTAGTTTCTTTTAAAGGAAAATATTGGCTTAACAAATTTAAATGTTGATTCTTCAATTAAATGAATAAAAAATGCTTAAATTATATTTTAAAATTTAATCATGTTTTATCATCATTTAATTGCATAATCACTATTTAAATTTGCTCAACTGTGTCAAGATAGAAATACTAAAAATGTATATCATAAACTTAAGAGAATAAACTAAAACTTAATATAAATTTAAAAGATCATTTGTATAATTTAACCTTTTTTGGTCAAACTATACATTTAGTTCTATAAGTTTACATCAGGTTTTATTTTAGTTCTTAAATTTTAAAAATACATTTTTAGTCATTAAATCTTAACACTATTAATTTCATTTGACAAAAAATTTAAACTTAACAAATTTAGACATTTATTCTTAAATTAAATACTGATAAAACATGATTACATCTTAACATACAAAAGTTATATTGAATAATTAATATTTAAACATATTTTAGCATCACTTAATTATAAAATCATTGTATTAGTGGGTTTAGAAATTATTCTAAATATAAATTTTATTAATTTTTTTACTATGTGTATTTAGGTGATGGACAACAATTAAGACCTACATCAGTAGCAGCTTGCGACTCGTTTGCTATGAATAAGAATTAATTTCTTCTCTGAATATAAAACCTTCCCAATTTATATCCTATTTTCAATGTCATAGCAATAATTCTTATATATATAATCAAGCTATATATCTCCTTTAACATTTTTGTGAATAAGATTTTCAAGCAAAATGAAATGAAAAAATCACTTCCTAAATCTAGTGATTAATCAACATATATAGGAAGTTGAAGTGAAAAAGTGAAAAACATTTTCACTTTAAAACCCCACCTCGATAAAATGTCTCTAACATTAGATGTTTGTCTTCCCTAATGGATAAATGACTTTCTAGATTGGGTATTTTGGACTATGAATTGGTTGTTACTTGAATGGGAATATAGAGGACATAGAAAATTGAATTTTTTAAATAAATTTTTTGAACCAAAAACAAAAAATTTATCCCATTAGGGAGTGCTGATTACATAGATTGTATAGCATCATTCTGCTCTATCAATAACAAAATTTTTAGATAAATTATTAACTAAGAAGTCATGCACAATAATTTTATTATTTTTGTATGTGCGTATGTATATGTGTGGCTTCTAGCAAGTTAATTATTCGATGGCACCTTGTTCGCCTTGTGTTATCTATGTTTTACTATAATTTGAAATAAATGTCAAACCAGTAGTTATGGGTTGAATAAAGGTATAGAGATACGTAGTACAGAAAAAGAGGAAGGTAATGGACTAGAAAGATCATGGTTAGCCTAGCCCTAAGATACCGAATTCCATTAGAATTTCACAGTTAATCGTGCTTGGCCTAGAAAAATGGCATGATGGGTGACCTTATGGGAAAGACCCAAATTTCATTAAAAATGAAGGTGGAAAATAAAAGTTTAAAAATGTAAGGGCATTATGGTAATTAAGGGAAATTATAATGGCATTTTGGTCATTTGACCAAAGTCAAAAGTCAACTAGTCAAAGTTTGACAAAAAATATCAGAAAAATTCATAGAGACCCAAAATGTAGAGAAAAAGTCACTGAACAGCATGTGAGGCCCGATTTCAGTTAAATCGACCAAGATTTTTGTTAAGAGAATTTTACATGTTATTTAATTTTGGAAATTTTATTAAATAATTAGCCAAAAATAATTATTTGAAATACCAAGAGCCTTCAAACATCTAATCTTAAAGCAGGAAAAAAAATAGCTTGCAAATTCTAGTATTTTATAAAATTGTTATCCAAAATACAAGAAAAGCAATTTCTTGCATCGGAAGGAAAGGATTTGGAGAATCCCTGGAATTAAGGTTTTCTTTAAAAATTAATTAAAGACATTCCAGGAAGCAAATTGAGGAAAGAAAAAGTGTGAGAATATCAGTATAAATTTTAGGAATTCTTTATGCTCTTGGATCCGGTTACTTATCGGTGTTGCGATAGCATAAAGTAACTTTATGGATGCATAAAATTTTCAAAAGTAAGCATGTCATAAATGTTTTGTGCCACTTGTAATGGTCCTAATTGAAGACCAAAAGAGAGAAAAAAATGTCCTAAACAAATGGTAGAATTTATTAGAACAAAATTACCTTATCGGTATAAGTTATACTGGATCAAGGGACATATGTTATTTTTTTTGTGTTAACACACAAAATTTGATTCTTCCTCATTAAGTTACAACCATAAATGTGTTAAATATATGCAAGACAGGTGGCCTTTGTGTTGCAGAAATAAGAGCCATTAGATCAAGGAAACTTGTAAGATGAAATTTAGACCTTTGGATTAAGTTTATCACTTTATTAAATCAGTTTTACACCTCCATTCCAGCTCCCAAAACTCAGCCACAATCAGAAAAATAGAGAGAAATAGTTGTGAGAGACCAAGGAGGAAGAAGAGAAGAAAATCTTCAAGAACTACAAGTTTAGGTAAATACCTATGACAACTCTTGCATATTCTTGATCCTTGGGACTTCCTCTTCACTTCTAAGGGTTTAGTTTTTGATATTATGGCTGTTTATGGCTGCAGGAATATTAGGATTCTTGAGAAAGAAAATGAGAAAGAGAGGGATTTAGCTCAAATAATTGGTATCAAACAACTCTATGCAAGTTAAGGAGTTGATTAGTGTATAGTTCGTGTTGGTTGTTGTTGTTTTTTAAATTTTGGAATCTCAAAACCCTAGGGGAGGTGCTGTCCAATTTTATATTTGGATGGGACATGATGTTTTGATGTTAAATAATGCATGAGAAGAGGTAAGAGATCAAGATTACGCCATTACATGCAATGGAAGTTGAAAAATTTCTTGGTTGTTAAATGTCCTGATTTTTAGCCAGTTTAATAGTAGTGGGAAGGAATAAGTTTTTGATGATGTTGATGATTCCATTATCTTTAGAATGAAAACTTGTGTAGAGTACAAGTGAGAACACAAGTTTGGAAGCATTAAAATCAAATATTGGAATTTTGTGCAACTAATTACCTAAGTTGACGTTTTAAGTAATTGGAAGGAAAGAAGGCTTCTTTTGAGATATTTGAGCTTAAAAATGGAATCTAAATGAAAATTTATATGAGATAAGCATGTTCGATTAATTTTAAACCCTAAAGATGCAAAGTTGCAACATTAAGGTTAAAGAGAGCAAGTAGAAGTAGTTAGGAAGAAATAATGGGATTAATGGTCTTAATGAATTATTAATTTTTACTTGATGCTATCTAGGACCATTGGGCTTTAGAAAGAAAGGACTTGACACCTAAGAGACCAAGAAAAGCAAGGAGAAGTGGTAGCTTAGCAATTATTATTTTAATTACATTTAGTTGTATTTATTGCATGATTACTTGCTTTGTTATGATTTGGATAACATGCTATATGGTGTGAATGATAAAGTTATGATATTTTAAAGATTTGTCATCACACTAAGTTGCATGACATATGAGGTATGCATATCAATTTATTTTCAAGGTTAAGCATGTATCATGTTTTTTTTTGCCAGAAGCATGTATTATGTTTTTAAATGCATGCATGTGATTATATAATAGTTGCTTATGCTACTAAGATTCCCAAGAATCCTATCCTATTAATGTAACCAAACCCTAGTGCTAGCTTTATCTGAGAAGAGAAGAAGAAAGAATGAGAATGCTTAGAGGTTTGGTAAGTGTTTAATGAGCATTTGTGGAAAGTTGTAAATACCCAAAAGGGTACTATGTGTTGATTACAATTGATAGCAAGTGTAGTAGAAGATTTTACTCTCAAGCATGCTAGAATAGGTCAAAATGCTATAAAGGCATTAATATTAAGTTAAAGCAACCATTCCTTAATTAGACCAAGTATGAGCAAATGGGGGATAAAAGTCAACAAAATTGGACACAAAGTTGACCATCTTGTTTTGACGCGCAGCCAAATGAGTTAGGATGTGAAATTTGTTGGAAATTGTGCCTAGGGACTAATCATTGTACCTCAAACAATATTTTTTAATGTATTTTATCCATTTAATTATCATAACTTTTGCATGTTTATTATGATAATTGAATTTATGGGCAAATTATGAATATTGTCCTAAATGTCCCTGGTTGGTTATCTTTGTGGGAACAAAGATAAAGTAAGACAAGTATGACTTTGATAAGGTATGCAGATATGAGTCAAAGTCATATACACTTGTAAGAGTACAAGGTGCTACATCGACCCGCTATGAAAAAGATGCATGGATCAAGTCATTAGCTTATCTCATATGTAATCACGTCACAATGCCCTTTAACCTGAGATCATCATTGATTCCTGCATGAAAGTCACTAAGCTTTGACCTAGTCAAAAGTCACCTTTGACCGGGTGATGATAAAGGCTATATTGGGCTTAAGGGTTTTCATGTGGAGGATGTGAGTGATCAAGATGGAATTTGTCCCTCACATTAGTTGAGAGATATTAATAGGCCCCTCAATGAGTGAGTCTGAGAAATGTATGGCCATACTATAAAGAAAAGGAGTTTTCATTTATTTGATTAGACTACTCAGCGATCGAGCGAGTAATTATGGGGAATAGGAGGATGACGTCATCCATCCCTCATCCTTGACTGAGATATCGTGTAACAAAAAGGACGTGATGTGATTGCATGAAAGGTTGTGTCATGTTAACGATCCCCATATGATTTGGGTAGTCATAATGTCTTGCTAGAGACCGCTTGCGACTTATAGGCTAATGTTGAGTTTAGCCCACTGGCAACTTCATATGAGCCTATAGGGTCGCACAAAAGAACAGCCCAATAAGAGCTTTAATTCTAGGGTTTATTCGAATTATATATATATGAATTCGAAATGACAATAATATTATATGTTAGTATTTAATTGTATTTGATAAATTAAATAACTAACATTAATATTCAGATTTAATTTATAAAGATAAATTAAATTTGTTGGCTCACTATTTGGATTAATTACATGGATATGATTTAATCAGATCAGATTAATTCAAATCAAAATTGCAAAATTCGAATTTCACATTTTGGATTTCAAATTTTGAATTTAAGATTAATAAAAATTAGTTTTGAATATCTTTTGAATTTTGATTTTCGAATTCCAAGATTAATATAGATCAATCTTAAATATCTCTTTAAAATTTGAATTTCAAGATTAATAAAGATTAATCTTGAATATCTTTTCAGATCTCAATTCAAATTTTAAATATTAATTAAATATTAATCTCAGATTTTAGAGGCTCTCAATGAGTTCTACAAATATTAGGACTCACGAGCAAGATAAGAATAAGAAATTCAAATCTGAACATGAGCCATTAGAAACCTTAGAGGGAGAGAGAGAGATGTAAGAGATGCTAGCACGCTGCGATCGTTGGAAATTGTTTGTTTGGATACCGGTAGAGGGAGGGATCAAAGAAACATCGGCTCCTTATGATCGGAATTAAGAACGCAAAAGGTCGTGGAACCTAAGGAGATCCAATCGCAAGAAACGTGTAACACTCCTTAACATTGCCTTTAGCTTCATTTTATATCCATTTGGAAGTGCCTTTAGTGACTTAGAGTAACCAAAGAGTGAAAGATAAAATTTTCAAGTTTAGGGTTACTATTCACAGATTTTTGGGCCAACTTTGAAAATTCATAACTAATTCTAAAAAAATTGAAATTGAGTGCTTCCAATTTCTATTTGAAGCTCAAGAGTTCCTCTACATGCGAAAAATACTCATTGGGTTATTAACTTGCCCAATTGAAACAATTTATTGCACAAAGATGTACTATTTATTTCATAATTTTTCATTTTCCCAGGTTTTTCTGTGATTTTCTTCCAACTTTGGAATATAATAACCTTTCGTACAAAACTCTAAATCCAGTGTTCTTTAGTTCATTTTAAAGCTTGTAACATGAAATATTTTTCTGAAAAATTTCATCTCATTCAGAGTTCATTTGCAACATCAAACCCAAAGTTGCTGACTTGGTAAGCTCATTAACTTGCTTTCAAGAAAAATGACCATTTGAAATTCTTTCCTTTAGGCATGCTCATTTATAAACCTCATTTAATCATGAATAATCAATCATTTGGGAATACTTAAAGCATGCTTTCACTACTCTTTGGCTATCATACATGTAGGGGTTTAGTTTACATAATTAAAAAATCTTCCACATAATATTCAAACATCATACATAATATTCACAAGCAAGATCATCATGATATGCCTTCTTCAATCACCATAAACCTTGTTCTTACCCTTGCTTGTGTTGTACCTAAAATGATTAGTTGGGGAGGGTGAGATTTCAAAGAAATCTCAGTAGCAAACACTCTAATAATACATCTATGTGTATGATTATTAAATAAAAACAAGTATACCATTTAACAAGAACAATCAATCATGTATTCATCAAGCCAGAGCAATCATTGCATAACAATCATCATGCTTTCACACAATCAAAGTTTCATACAACAAACATGGCATTTAACACATATATATATAATCAATGCAAAGTAGATGCCAAAGTTAGGAGTGTTGCTACCTTGTCCTCTTAATTTCCCCTTTAGCTTGAATGCTTTCTTGATTACTTGAGGAACTAATTCCTTTCCCCAAAATCTTTCCTACACAATTCACAACATTATGGCCATTGAACACAAGCCATTTCCAAGATAAACGTCAATGTGAATCTCCCTAAATTATCCTCTTGAACTTTATAAACCTTAAAACCTTAAACTTGTCTTTAACACTTTCTAATGCTTCCCTAAACTTGTGGTCACTTTTACCCTACACAAAAACTCATTTTGAACCTATTGGAAGCATCAAAATCATCAAAAGAACATTCCTTCCACATGAAATAGCACAGGCCGAGACATATGCACAAAACCATCAACATGAATTTTTCAAACTTCAAAAACTTATACCATCATATTCTTGACTCCAAACTCATTTTCATGGGTGGTATATGATTGAGCTTTAATTATGTTAGTTTTCCTCTTGAATTTCCAGAGTCATAGAGTCAATTTTGGCCCATTCATGACCTTTTTGTGCTTAAATGGTGATTAAGAGTTGTTGAATTGGATTAATGTAATTTTGGGGTCATATGCCATGAATAACGATATATTTGTGCTTAAATTCCTTCATGAGCAAATGATACTGCCAAAGTTGTTATTTCATTTCAGGAATTCCGTGCAAAAAGGGCAAAGATAGCAACTCTGGATGTTTTGCCGCGGCCAAAGTTCAAGCAACAGACGGTGAACTCTCGGGAGAGTTTCGTCGCGGCTAAATCCATAGTTGGCCACGGCGAAAATCGCGTATCAGCACCTGATTTTTACTCCAGATGGAAATAACCCGATCCAACCTTCAAGACTCGACCCAGGACGGTTTTAATACCCCATTTAGGGTAAATGTCGAAGAGAGGAAGAGGAGGCAGAGGAGAGGCAAAACACTCACACATCCATTTTCTCTCATCTATACACTCTCAACCCTATCATCATCCATTCTTCCACCATCAATCCATCTACAATGCTTCATCCATCCATTTGGAGCTTGATTCCACCTTTCATGAGGAGCTGAGCATCTCCAACCTCTTGAAGATGGAGTAAACCAGAGTTCGAATTGCCGAAAGGGGAGTATCTGCTTTCAATCTGTATTTGCATTATAGATTACTTAGGATCCGAGTTTGACTATGTGATTTGTATGTAAATACTTGGTCTCGGTTGAGCCAAACTTGGATTATTGTGTATTGAGTTGTTTTGTGATTGACAAAGCTAAATGGAGTTCATTTGGTTTATTCAATGAAGACTTGTTGATTTCTCTTATCATCCTAGTTGTGCTTGGTTTTAGAGTTAACATGCATGGAGTTGATTTTGTCACATTGCAATTTCCGTACACACACTAAGTGCCCTTCAAGGATTTCTTGGGGCGAAGTTCATTCCATGTTATTCGTGACCTAACAAGTCGTGGTGGGGATATAGAAGGAGGTCACTGTGTGCATCTCCAGACCCATTTGAATTGTTAGGGTTTATGATTTCGAAAACTTAGTGCGAAAAGCA
>JANTPZ010125639.1:0-17590 GCA_025593235.1 Vachellia pachyceras | reverse complement strand
TCCCCTTAAAAAAAAGGTTACATATCATTCTGGGTTAAGGTACAAATTTGCTGCAGAAGATTTTGTTCAAGAGCAATGTTACTCAAAAAGTTTTTTTTTGGAATAATATTACTCATTACCATTAAAATGTTAACGGTCAACATCAATTTTTTGACGGAGTGAGGCAATATTGCTCTACTTTGAAACTTCCATGGCAATATTGAACCGAAAAAAAACCTCCGGGGCCAAATTTGGACCTTAACCCTATTATTTTTCTTGATTGCATTTATTAACGCAAGCTGAAAATTAAATTGATGCAATCAAAATTTATTTATTATCTCATGAGAAAGACTTGAGTAACAGAGCTCACAGGTAAAGATTATAGCACATCTGTTACATTCCATCTAAAACTTGATTCAGACAATATTCCTATTATTAAGATAGTTTGACAAGATTTTTATGCACTATGACACAGATGGATGCCAAATAGCTTTTCAAAGAGCCCTCAAAAAACTGCGCAATTTGTGGAATGAGTGGAATTTGTCCACCGTTTTGCTGTGGCGGCAGCAATCAGGGGGAGAAACAAATCAGGAAAGGCCTATTTTGTGTGATCATGGCTTGTGCCTGGCCTGTGGCCTATTACAGGCCTTTTTTAGGCCTTTGCCTGGTCTAAAGCCTATGAAAAAGGCTGTTTTCTGACTAACCTATATAATCAGGCGAACAGGCCTAGGCCTGAAACAGGCCAAAATGTAAAATAAGTCATAAATTACAAAAATTAATCAAAATAATCCAAAATGCATAAAAAATGTTATAATATAATTAATCAACAAGATAACCTAATAATGCAACAATTTAACAAACATGAAATGTATATTATTACAGCAATTCTTCAACACCAACCTACAAGATAAAGCATAGCCACCACCACAAATCATCAAATCTTCTAAGAGACAAAAATTCTGACAGAAAAAAAAAATTCTTGCCATGTTACAATCAGTCTCATCATTACGATCAACCAACCCACTCATGGGATAAGTACTTAACCCATTATTGTTCAATTATATAAGACTCTTACAACTCAATTATTGGTTTTCTGAAGCAAAATGGAAAATAGAAAACGAATATATGATTTTCACTGAAATGAAACCAACAAGAATACAGTACTCAAGTTTGCTGGTATAAACTTAGACTCCTGATGTGTAAGGACAAGCTGCTTACATGTATTATTTTGTATTCTTGCCACATTTTCACAATACGTACTATCAAATTCATGGATAGACACTATGTCACGTTCAATCAACAAATTGTTTCTGGCCTCGATGTCGTCAAATTTTCAACAATGCGCCACTAAGACATTCAATACATCTTCTAATGGTTTCTACACACACGCATCTGCATGTATGTATGTAGCTAGGTATGTCCTAATAATCACAGATATATGCATCCAAGAAAGCACAGTTCAGTGGAGAGGGTGAGGAGGGAAGATTATAGTTGAATATATCGAGAAGCTGCGTTGAGTCACAGCTCCTTGGAAGATTACAAACATATAATACTCTAAGGTCGTCACTTTAGAATGAAAGGGATTGGAGAAAGTTATTTAAAAGTACCTCGGAGCGATTACTGAGACTGCAACTCTGGAAGGTGACGGCGATGGCTGGACTGGGAGCTGCAAGGCGACGGCGATGGCTGTACTGTCTGGACTTAAAAGACGGAAGCTACGGCACCGCGAGTCTCCAGTGGAAGAAGAAGGCGATGGCTGGGCTCGACGGATGGACTCGATGGCTGGAAGAAGACGGCGACTGAATTTAGGAGGCTGGAAGCTACGGCGACGCTGCAGTGATCTAGGTCGGAGGAGTCAGGACTCGCCGGCAGTGCCAGTGCTCTCCTCCTTTCCTTTGGGGACCTTTTCTGTTAAACGCACCGTTTCAAAATCAACCAACGTTTTAGATTAACCTTTGATATATCCAACAGTGAAATAATTATTTTAATTAATTTTACGGTAATATATTTTCACGATTTTGTTATAATAATATTTTTTAGATGAAAACAAAAAAAATATCAGAATAATTAAAAGTAAAACACATTAGTTTAAAGTTCCATCCTCCACCATATATTTTCATTTAATTAAGGATCAAGACTTGTATAATCTAGAAGGATCATCACCCCTCATCATAAGCGCACGTGTTTCTCAAAAGTTGAACTTTTGTATTTCCTCCTTGCGTCTCTCCTACCATCGTATCGTCTTCATCTCTCCTGCACAGACAAAATCAATAAAGCATAATCTTGAAGATGGATGTTGCCAACGAAATTTCACAGGTACGTACTTCCATGTTTCTACATCGATCTTCCTTCTTTAGTTTATATACATATATATATATCATACTGTTCTCTTTTTAAATATTTATGCTACGATGATAATACATACGTTAGTCATTGCCTTTGACATCCGAGGCACCTTTTGGGTAACTATGGGATCTCAAGAGGGTAAAACCCTGTGCTCACAGGCGGCTAAACAGGGACAATACCTCAAGATGTTACAGATGTGAAGTCCCACATCGATTGGGAAGGGGAATGAAGCATGCCTTATAAGGGTGTGGAAACCTTCCCCTTACGGACGCGTTTTCTAGAGTATTGTAGAACTCTAGGAGAGCAAAACCCTACTCTGTTTGCAATATGGACAATATCTACGAGGAAGGGCTCTAGGGATGTTATAAATGGTATCAGAGTCAGGCCTCCGGTCGGTGTGCCAGCGAGGACGCTGGGTTCCTATGGAGGGGTGGATGTAAAGTCCCACATTGATTGGAAAGGGAAAAGAAACACTCTTTATAAGGGTGTGGATACCTTCCCTTTGTAGACGCTTTTTCTGGGTTATTGTAGAAATCCGAGGAAACAAAACCCTGCTCTTTTGCAAGAGGGATAATATCTACGAGGGAGGGCTATGAGGATGTTACAAATAAAACTTTCCCATTCGATGGAAGTAAAATTAGCCAAAAAAAAAAGTCCAAGACTCAATCTTTCCTTTTTTTTTTTGTCATCTTCGATTACATTACATGACAACCGAACCCAAATCACTAAAAAAACCAGCAGCGCACCACAAATCCCTCTCAAAAAGAACGAGTTTCTTCTTCAGAAATCTCTCCAAAACCCTAGGTGTACCAAATGCCACGACCCCAAAAGAACCAGCATGGCGACAACAAATGCAAAGAAAGCAATTAAACACTGTTCGTTCAAGTTTCACAGGAAGATGAACCTGAGTCTATCTTGCAAGCTCCTCGACCTCCATGAGATAGAGAGATATGGGAGCTCACAGACAGAAAAGGAAAAGAAAGGAAGCTTTCAAATCTTCCAAGAGTGTGCCAGCTATCAGCTATGGAAGATTGCTCAAGTTTAAACAATCTCACTATCTCAGTGAAACAATGATAAAAAGGAAAATGAGGGAAAAAATAATTTATTGTTGGGGCTTGTTCAACGGTTGACCATCTGACCAAGAAAGAAGCTAAAGGCAATTCTTCTGCGGAATTGCCTCTGAAGGCTGGCCTGGCCGAGTTCTTCTTCGTCTTCTCCGGCGAAGGCTCTGCCATGGCCTTCAACAAAACTCCCTATTCCTTTCATGGGTTCGAACCCGCAAACACGCTGGTATTACTCAACAGAGAGCCATGGGGAAACCAGTGCCCCTCCCTTTTTTCTTTTCTTTTCAATATCAGTCATCCCAGCCCCTCTTTCTTGGCCCAGACATCTCCAGCCCTTCTGCTTCAAATATTTTTAAAATCTTTGCCTCCATTCAGGTCTCGCGCCCACACATACACATATATAAATGATGCATTAATTGCATTGTAACATCTTATCTTGAATATGTATTATCTAGTTGTTTTCTTATGTAGAATTAGTTTCAGCAAGTAGGCTTTTTGAAACCATCCTCAAACGTCACACTATTTTGGATTTCTCACCTACCAAAATTTTATTAATGTCTCTTCCCACGTTATGTTCGCATTATATTGCTAGCCGATCATATTTTTTAAAAATTCCTCCTGGTGACCTAAGCTGGCTAATTATTTTTCTCTCAGGACACGATTGAAGGTTCTTTTGCGATGGATGGCGATTGGTCACCATCATCATGGCTTGAAGACCCTTGGTTTGCTAGTTTAGTTGATGAGTATAACGCTACTGCCAACGTACGTATCTTACCACCTTTGAAGTCTTTATCACTAGCAAGCATGCATAAAACATTTTTTTCATTTTTTTAGTAAATATATCTCAAATAGTATTTATATGTATATATGAAACACAATTAGTCTTTCTTTTTAAATTTTAGGACTCATTTTTTGAACCTCTTTTGGCATTGGATGATGATGATGATCTGCCCTCATCACTTCGTTTTGATTTACAACCTTTGGGAGATTCAACTCAACATCGCCATGCCCCAATGGTCAACGTATGTGATTCTTTGCCTTTGAAATCTTGAATGTAAATCTTATAATAATATTGATGAAGGATAATGATATATGGGGGAGGTTTTCAAACAAAAAAACTTAAACCATATATATTATTTATATAATATAACTTTCATAAAGAAGTGGGTGTGTTGGGGTTGGCGATATATCAAATTTGTATTTTTTTATTATAGATGGAATGTTAAAATATCACCATTTATTTCAATTTTAGGAATTGGTTGCAGAACACGAAGGCGACGATTTGTTTCAAAAGGATGAAGATGACTCACAATCGCTAACCACGAAAGTATTGTGTGATATACTTGATTTTGAATCAGAATATTCAAATGTTTCATATCAACAACACCTTCAAGTCCAACATGATCAAACTTCTTCATCAGCTCCCCCAGATAAGAGGTCTGCCTATTTGAATCAAGGAAAGTCTAGAAAAGGCTGTCGGTGCCTAAAGTCAGCATGCTCGAATGGATATTGCCCTTGTCACAAGGTAATTGTTTCTTAAACTTCTAAGTTAAACTATTATTCAATGGCTAGCATGGTTGAATATTTTTATCTAAAAAAGTTATTGAAAAATTCTAATTTGACCTGTATTAATATTTTTTGGCATGTACATCTTAATGAAGGCTAAAGCTCGATATTCTGATCTATGCCAATGTAAAAGTTGTAAAAATAACTATGGTAGCAAAGATGGAGGTAAGAATCTTCATTGTGCTCGTGTATATATATATATATATTGAGTCCTGAGAAATTACTTTTTCCCTCCAAAGTGGATCAGCTCCATGGATTATTGAGTGGCTAATAATGGTTGCTTTTTGTGTGTAATAATATATATATGTGTGTATAGGAAGTACATCAACTTCTTACTCAAGCGTTGCAACTTATGGATCATCTTCTCCAAAAGTATTTCCTCTGCCAAGCAACATCCATCATCAACCGGCAGCCACCCAAACACCACCTGTTGTGGGTCAGCCACATGTGAATTGTCCATTTGCTCCACCGCTTGCCGCCGGCCCAATGGCAGCCACCATGGCTCAACCCCAAGGGAATCCATTTGGTGTTTCCAGTCATTGTCATCCTCAGCAGCATACTCATTTGTCGAACGCAATCAATCCCTTTGCTGGTGTTTCTGCTATGGATCGTGTTTCAAGAACATCGCTAAATAAACTACCACGAAGGTGTGTAATATGCCAGAAACAAAATCAATAAATGTTTTTCTAAATCATATATTAATATTTAATGTTCATATTATTTTTTTCTTGCATTTATTTATAACCCATACATATACATTTTTGTGCAGATTCCGCCAAGATGCTCCCCAACATTAAAGGCATGTGTAGCATAGAAAGTACAGACAAAGAAACAGAGTGATTCTTGCTAAAAAAAATGTAATTCAATCCTTTATTGAATGTAATTATTCAAGTTGTACTTTCTGTTGATTACGCCAGCTGTAATCTACCCATGTGCATATATACGCATGTCATAAGCAAGAATAAGACGTGCTCTCTTTTTCCAATCTCCATCTCTCCATCAGACTTCTTCCTTTCCCGTGCTTCTGGTTCGTTCTCACTAAAGAGAACTTGTAACAGTAACCTCCATGACTCCTTTTAAACTAGACATGGTAGTTCATAAATGAACATCAACATGGTAGATTAAAGAACAAGAGACTTAATTTAATGAACATCAACATGAAAGCACCATAAATGTCAATGAACATCAACATGAAAGCACCATAAATGTCAGCTCTTTCCATCATTATATAAAATGCCTTGGTAGTGTATTATAATACTCATTACAGGTACAAAATTGTATATTACCAATAGTCCCCACAAGAACAAATCCCATCCTTGAAGTGATAAAATCGAACGGAATCTCTTACTATGATCTCACAATCAACAATATTCGCTATAAGTTTGATTGCATTATGACAATCCCCACATATGGTGACCAGGAACATAACCTAATTCCTTTAGCTTTACTCCTAACTAGTCTAGCTTTTGATAAATTTTCTCACTAAGAGGGTGGGACCTATCTCCAGAAAGAAATTCATGCCTCCAACCTTTCAACAATATCCAACTGGACCCATGGTTGTTTTGAAACCCCTTTAGTTTCATCATTTTCCATATCCTAGCTACTTTACTCCAGCTGCTTGCAAAAGCATACAGGTTAGGTAATAAAACATAAACTGCACTAGAATCAGGTTCCAGCTCAAAAATTTCTTTTGCAGCTCTCTCATCAGCTACATCCAAATTAGAATGCATCGTGCATGCACTCAGTAAAACCAACCATACCATGGAATTAGTTTTCATAGGTAGGCTTCTCGTTAGTGCTTGGGCTTCATCCAACTCCCCACACCGGCCAAATACATCCACCATACATGCATAGTGCTCAATTGTTAGTTCAGTTAATCTTTTCTGGTCAAAATATTTGAAGAAGCACCTTGCTTTTTGCAGCATCCCTGAACGATTACATGCTGAAAGTAAACCAGTTAGTGTGATTTCATGTAGCATTTTCTTGAAGACTATTAAAGCCTACATGCCACACCTATGCTGTGCACAACCAACAATAGCCGAGTTCCATGAGAATATTTTTCTTGCTAGTAATCTTAAATGCAAATATCCCATCATTAATGCAGCCACAATTGCTATACATGACAACGAGTTATTTTATTTTAATTTATTTTTTAATTTTTATGTTAATAAGTGTACTTATTATTGTTAAATGCTAGAAATTACTGATTAATAAAGTGTATTTTATATGATTTTAAGTTTTTCTATGTTAATTTAGTATTATTTTGTTAAATTTTACCTCTTAGAGAGGAAAAGAAAAAAAATACAATAAGGTCCTAGTTGGCTATTCGTTGGATTTGGTTTAGTCCAACTCAACTTTGGACTGGTGTTGGACTAAATTAAACCTCAGATTGTACAAGACAACTCAAGGTCTATATATAATAAAATTAGACATCGGGTTGGATGTCAACCCAGCCTGATATGATCCATACACAACCTTATTTTGTGTCTTGAAAAGGCATTAGAGGTTTAAGAGCCAGGATGTACTACTAGATTACGTTAAGTTGTATAAAATGCTTTCTCACTTCAATGATTTAATTCTAGACTACGTGATGAATGCCTTGTGAATATATGGAAGGATGGAAAGCTTACACTCAAGTCCTATAAATTGAATTCAACTTAGGAAAAGTTACACTCAAATCCTAAGTAAAACAAATTATTATTGTAAGGTCTCTTTAAATCTTTAAATTAATGTCAAGTCTCAAGAGACCTTGGAGAGAGAGGATCTAACTGTGAAATTATCAAACTACTCTCACTGATTAATTTAGCTGTTAATACATGCTACGATGGTTTATATTGTGTTGTAATGTAATATTCTTATACAAAGAGACTTGTTATTTTTTACACTTAACTTGTCATTTTCTGACTGCTAATAATGTAATATAAAGATTTTTGAAAAATCTGTTATAATTTTATATTTTATGCCATTTATTTTAATTTTTAGTTAATGGATTTATAGTTTCACATCCACGTAATGACACTTTTTAGACTTTCCTGTGTTAATATAATATAATATAATGATGTATAATATATTGAGAGTTGTCATTTTTTACATCTCACTTGTTAATGCCAGCACATTAACTTTTCGGTGCAAGCATTTTCATTTGCTAAGAGCCACTTGTTTGATTTTAAGTTGAACACTCGTTCTTCAACCAAATTGTTAAGAGCCACTTGTTTGATTTTGATACAACTAGCGACTTCTCTAAAAGACATAAAACATGATAGTCCTCACCAAATTATCAACACGACGAAAATTCATGAAGGAAAAGAAACCATTATTATATTAATATTTGCTATTCTAAAGATAAACGTATTTGCTTTTGTGATAAATATACTGTGAGGCATCACTATGCTGTGAGGCATCAATATAAGCAATGCAACTATAAGAATAGCAAATGAGTGAAGCAGTAAGTCTACATTATAATTAAGTATGTATCAATATATGATGATGGTAGTACGACTTCTTGTGCTACTAATTTAAGCCATTTAATTTTTTTTCACTTGTTTCTATAGCTACTGTGAATGTTTTAACAAATTGGATTATGAAATGACAACTATCGTCGAGAGAAGGAACAACATTCAATGTCATAATCCTTCGATTTGTTTCAAAAGGATAAAGGTGTCTCACAATTGCCAACTGCAGATGAATTTTTTGATATGATTGATTTTGAATCAAAATATTCCCCTGAGCAGACTTTGGAACCATAAGATATTTCAAACAATCTAACCTCTCAATCATTAGAATTGAAACGTCTTCCAAATGTCTCCACGTTTCAGTCAAATGTTTCATATCAAAATATTCCCCAGAACAGACTTTGGAACCATAAGATATTCAAACAATCTAACCTCTCAAGCATTAGAATTGAAAGGTCTTCCAAATGTCTCCACATTTCAGTCAAATGTTTCAGATCAAAATATTCCACAGAACAGACTTTGGACCAAAAGATATTCCAAACAATCTAACCTCTAAATCATTAGAATTGGAAGGTCTTCCAAATGTCTCCACATTTCAGTCAAATGTTTTATATCAACAACACCTTCATGTCCGACAGTATCAAACTTATTCGCTAGCTCATCTTCAATTTTCCGACTATTATCAACAATTCATCCAATCACCAACTGCCCTAGATAAGAGGTCTGCCTTTTTTATTCAAAGAAAGTCTGGAATAGGTTGTCAGTGCCTAATGTCATAATGCTCAAATGGATATTGCCCATGCCATAAGGTAATTGTTTCTTAAACTAATGTGTTCAACTATTATTCAATGGCTGGCATAGTTGACTATTTTTATTTAACAAAGTTATTGAAAAATTCAAAATTGGCTTACATTAATATTTTTTTGGCCTGTACATCTTAATGAAGGCTAACTTTGGATGTTCTGATCTATGCCAATGCAAATGTTGTAAAAATAACTATGGCAGCAAAGTTGGAGGTAAGAATCTTCACTGTAAACATATGTCTATCTTGAGTCCTGAGAAATTACTTTTTCCCTCCAAAGTGGACTAACTTCTTGGATTGTTGAGTGGCTAATAACAGTTGCTTTATGTATGTATGTATGTATGTATGTATGTATGTATGTATGTATGTATGTAGTATGTACGTACATCTATATTCATATAATGAATTTAATGAAACAAAGACCCATGTTAATGATAACAAAGAATACACACACTCTCTCCTTCCTCTCCCTCTCTGTCGGCCCTGTAAATATTTAAGAGTGGAGAGAATAATTAATTAGCATCTGAAAGGGAATATCTAAGATATGGTTTTGATAAGAGTGGATTTGCATGAAATTAAATCTGGAATCGGATCGTATTTCTCTGTGTTTGTTTCACCACTTTATTTATAAATGGATAAAACGGAAGTGAAGGAATAACAATAAGAGATTAATATAATAAGAAGGAATTAAAATGGACAAAAGGTGGCTGATAAATTGATAATCGGATTCCAATATTCCATGCACAATAGACCCACACATTTGAGCTTGTTTAAAACAACGTTTTTAAAGTTAAACGCACGTTCAACGGTGTTTTTCCATAAAACGAGATAATCTCCTCCACATATTTACATCGACTTATGTAAATATACTTCTCTACCGCATTATGAAACGGGTTTATTATGGATGCAGATATATTGATGCTTTCATTTAAAGCCTACAAAACATTATTGATTGAATCCTCACTAACAAGTGCGCACTATTAATTAAACCCACCTTCCTCCCAATAAAGAATAATTAATTATTCTCTCCACTCTTAAGATGCGTTCTAAGATATGATTTGAGAAATTGACTGATGTATATAAGGAATTTGATTTAAGTATTTTCTGCATTTTTATCTTTTTCTCGTACATTCTCTTTCATCTTTTTTACAATTAATTTTCTGTCCTACTTACCCAATATAGATATAGCTCGTCGGATCGGCCAGATTAAACCCATTTAATTGGAGGGTTGAGCGTGTGATTTTTAGCTCCAAGATGGAATTAAGGCCCTTTAGGGCCAACTCTGCATGGCTAATGGCTTAAACGAGCTTGCCCGTTTAAACCCGACAAATTTTTTCACGGTGATAGACTCTTGAAGGCTATAACCTTATTTGGGCTTCTATATGTTTTCAATTCATTTTTTTAAAAAAAAAATTAAGGCTAACCCTTCCCTTTGTCACTAATGCTAGCAGTCTCTTCCCTTCTCATTTGCCTCCTTCATAGCTTGGACCACACTCATAATTTTGATTCTAATTACTTTTTTAAACTCAAGAAAATAAGAATAGTCTCTCAAGCTACATGATATATATTCATATTTTTTTTAAAAAAAATATTATTCTACCTCTCGTTTCATATAGTTTTATTTTTTCAAATTTGTGATCTATTAATTTATATATGTATATATATAACTGTCAAAAATATTATGAAAATATCTTCAAAGTGCTTATGTAACAAATGGGAATATCTATTTCAGTGGAAAGTCAAATTTTAGTTCATCGTTGTTAGCAATTTTTTAATATAATTAACTAATTAAATCAAATTCAAGCATTATTGGATTTGTGAACTTAAGTTTAAGACTTTCGTTATTTACTATCCATGTATCTATTTAGATAATTAGTCATGAGCTTTCAAATAAGAAATTGTGTTATTGTGTAAAATTGTTGTTCTATAAATTTTTTTTTAAAAAAAAGGCAAACGGGCCTTTCATGGGCTGCGCTGCAAAATTCAATGGGAATTTGGTGCTAGAGCCTAAACCGATCCCAAACCAATGAAAGTCTGACCCTAATTCCCAGCTCCACTTATAGATATAGGCATACTTGGCTCGTTTGGTACGCTGGAATTGATTTTGGTGGAAATAGAAATAGAGATGGAGATGGAAATGAAGATGAAAATGAAGATGGAAATGCATATAAATATAGGAAAAAAATAAGGGGTCAAAAAATCAATTCCATGGAGTTGAATACAACTCCATGGGTTACATCATGGAATTCATTTCTACCCATTTTGAATTCCATTTCTATTTCCATTTCCACTTCCACCCCTCAATTCCACCATACCAAACATAGGAAATGAATTCCATTTCCAATTTCACCTCCCAATTCCATCGTACCAAACATAGCACTTGCTCCTTTCATGTAGTTTTCAAAAAGCTTTTTTCAATTCATATTACATCCAGCTTTTAATATAATATATGCGACAATGAACTTTTTTAGAGGTTCAAGAAGTTAAATGATCGTTTTAAAATCATCTTAGCTCTGTCAACAGAATCATCCATTTGCTCCATTAATCAACATCCCTTCACTGTGTGCCGTCCATTAATCAACATTAAGCTGTGTGCTTGATCCCTCTACCATATGCTCACCACTTTCCACCCCCTGTCAAGCCCAATTCCATCTTATGACTTCATCCCCCTCCAATCTTGTGTTATAATTAATTCTATATTTTCAATTATAATCATATTTTCTAACTACATAGCTTATTTTTAATTATTTTATGATGATATATTATTCATTATATAATGCCTCAGGATAGTGCATTTAACATTGTAACCCCTATTGCCTGGGGCGTTGGTGATAATGTTGTTTAGGGGCTCTGCAAGCCTGTTTGTACTCTCCTTATGAGTTAATGCTATCCAGCCATTATTCCAAAAAAAAAACATTGTAACCCCTACGTACATACATTGGTACTAAAATAACCAAACAAATTCTAAAAAAATAATCTTTATTACTCTATGATTTTGTTTCTTATTGACCTTCTTTTTCTTTAATCCATGAAATAATTTCACTAAGAGTTTTAAGCCAAATCATGACTCTAATTATTTTTCTTTCATTATTTCAAGAAATTAGGCTTTTAATTCTCAAAATTAGCTCTAAAATTGGGTTAGCTTAATTTTGGGGAATTAAATCTCTTAATAATTTTCTAAATCAAAAAATAATGTGTCATAGTGGTTCCTCACTCTTTCTGGCGCTAAATAATGTTAAGTGATTATTTTTCCTTTATTTCCTATATTAATAATTCATTTTTGAGGCATTTAAATTGTCAAAAACCTTGGCCTCAAGAACCCCTCAAAAGTCTCTTTTCTGTTCTTCGTAGCTTTCTCGAAATTATTATTTTTTATCTCTCTTCCACAGTGAAAATAGAATAGAAAATTAAAACCTTTGCATAAGAAGAGCTGCTGACACAAGATATCGTGTTTTTAAGACTGTGTTGAAACTATAAAGATTATTTGTCTGAGGAAAATTCTTTTATTGATATCTATATTTTTCTTCAATTTTTAATTTGGTGCTTGTGTATTTTTTCTCTTAATTAATTTATTAATTTAGCTTTTTTTCTACTATAATTAACTCTTATAACTTTTTTGTCACTATAGTTAACCTATGTATAAGATTTAACGATGTTAATAAAGTATAATTAAGGCATTTAATTAGGAGAAAGAAAAGTATAAGTTCCAACAAATTGGTTTTCCCTTTGTTAGAACACACACATATATAAACACTTTAAATTAGTCTTTATTTCATTTAAATTTTTAAGCAAATAACTTACAACAAAATTTAATTATTTTAAATAAATTAGATTTTTTAAAAAGGATCAAATTATAGGGCTGACTAAAGTGAAATTTCAAATCCTTCGTAAATTTGATGGAATCAATTCAATTCAAATGTTCAATTTTCCCATTATTAATATAAAAAGTTATTATTTAATTGGTTGGTGAAATATCCTCGTGTAATTACTTTCTAAATAAAAAAAATATTAGAATAATTAAAAATAATAGACATTAGTCTATGGACCCGCAGTCATAATTCTGATTCTAATTACTTTTTTAAATTTAGGAAAATAAGAATAATTTCCACGTGAGATATATTCATATTTTTTATAAAAAATATTATTCTACCTTTCGTTTCATATAATTTTATTTTTATCCAAATTTGTGATCTATTAATTTATATATGCATATATATAACTGTGAAAAATATTATGTAAATCTCTTCAAAGTACTTATGGATTTGTGAACTTAAGTTTAAGATTTTCATTATTTATCATTATCAATGTAGCTATTTAGATAATTAGTCATGACTCTATATTTTCGAGCAAAGAAATTGCGTTATTATATAAAATTGTTCTATAAATCTTTTTTAAAAAAATGGCAAACGGGCCTCAAGCTCGTGGACAGGCTGTTCAAGCTACTAATTTCAGTGGGAATTTGGTACTAGTGCCTAAACCGATCCTAAGCAAGTGGAAGTCCGACCTTAATTCCCAGCTCCACTTATAGATATAGGCATACTTGTTCCTTTCTTTTATATGTTTATTACGTTTAAGTCTATTTTTAGTAGCTGAACCAACCATTTAGTTTTGGTAGTGACGACAGGTATAATAAAAATGGGGAAAGGAGGATTAATTGAGGGAAGAGAAAGTAATTTGAGGGGGGGTCAAAAGGAAACTATTGTTTTATAATTCTTTACAAATTTCCATGTAGGATTAAGGGCTTATTTTGAAACCCATTCTTAAACCTAGGTTTGGTTTCAAAACCTAGGTTTTACCTCAAAACTGAGATTTTGTCCAAACAAAATTTTTTTTCCAAAAGCTATTTTGGTTACAAAATCTCAGTTTGAAACCTAGGTTTAGGGCTGAGCATTGGAACCCGGACCCCCCACCTGCTCAGAACCCGTTGAAATTAACCCGTCTAAACCTGCCCGTTTTAAAACCGTACGGGCGAAAGAATCAAATAAGAAAGAAAATACCATGGATATGAGATTTTGTATTTTTAGATCAATAAAATCAAAACAATAAGAGAGAATAGAGAAATAAGTCACTACAGAAGATGAAATTTATTAAATTAGTTGAATTAGTTCATTTTCAATTGTTGCTAAACACAAAAATATATGTTTGAATCAAATTTTAAAAATTAATGCATATAAAAAATGAAGATTTCATAATTAATCCAAGGATAAATAGGAGGAAAGCATTAAAATACAAAAATTTCAAGTTCAAATTCAAGTTTACGTAACAAACAAAAAGTAATTTAAATATTCAAACAAATTTTGAAAAGATAACGATGTAAAAGGTGAAAATTTTGAATCAATCACTTAGCACAATAGGAACCAATTATTGGCTATAAAAATGAATTGATAGATGTTAAATATACATATTTTATTTTTTCTTAGTAATAAAAACACAATTGTAAAACAAATGTAAAACAAAATATAATTGATTTGAAAATTGCACACCTTGGAATCAATGTAAATCAAAAAAGTAAAGAATTAAAAGGAATAGATATTTACTAGATAATTTACACCCTTTATATATTCAAAATATTTAATAACTACAAAAATTATTTTCAATTCAAATTTAAATAAAGATGATGAATTAAAAAATTCTAACTTTTAAATAACCACAATAGTAAAGTAAGGACAGAAAGGAATAATTGAATGCTAAACGGTATTTTCTAAGCTTAATACTTTGTCGAAGTAAGAAATTTATTAAACAAGTAAACAATAAATTTAAAATATTTTCCTTTAGCTTTTAAGAAGATCGTAAACAAAAGAATAATTATGATAAACTTACACAATCTTTGACAAGGAATACAAGCACAAAGTCCACCTCCTTAAAGCATAAAATTCACAAGCACAACGAAAATAAATAAATAAATAACAATAGTCCAAAAATCACAATCACGGCATAATAAGGATGTGCACAGGTTTTATAAAAGTACTTCAACAAATTCCTTTACCATCTCAATCTGCCTAATACTCCAATGCCCTAAGGTTTGAATAGAGATAAAGATAATAAATACCCAACAACCTTTTTGTTGTTGTTACTTTTCTCCACTTGTGCCAATGATAATAACATGACTCATTCCATTTATACAACAATATCATACAACTCTAGACTATAACTATTAGCTCTCTACAATTTATGTTGGCACCACTTTTGATAACTGATTTATTCTATAATAACATGGTTCGATAATAACAAAATTATACACACAATAAAGTCAACAACCCTCAAAGGCATACAAATCAAATTTACAGTCGTTTCACAACCATTAAATATAAACATTAAATTCAAACATATCTTAATCATATGTCTCACATCAACCATCTCTCCCCACTTAAGGGGAAAACCCCATAAAGGTAAGTAGAAGAGCAACAAATAAGAGGTTTAGAATAAGAAGGGAAGGACGTGTAAGGAAAATATATATTGACAAAGGACTACATGAAATACACAAACAAACCCGAGAACCGTTAGGCTCTAATACCAAGTTGTAATCCCCTAAACAATTTAACCACATAATATATTCACCAATAATTATGTAACTCGTAATCCCTTTTGATACCATTTGTAATTCCAAACACACCAGACATTTAAATACAATTAATTATTAAATCCTCAAGGTCCAGGGCACAAAATTATGAGTAAGACGCCCAGTCCACAAACCATTCACATACTCAGTATTATTTTGACCCAGGGCACAAAACTCACCCACAAGTCACCATTAAAGCCACAAGAGTCAACAATATTTAAGCATTCCTTTAAACATACGGGTCCATAAATAACACTCCATGGATACGTAATGGGTTAGAGATACCAAAAGATAAATTGTTAACCATATATAGAATATCATGGCATAAACATAATGATAAAAAAAAATCAGAGTATGCAAGCCTTAAAGTTTGGCAATATACATTTATCCTTAAAATAACTTAACTATTAAGCCTACAGTGATAGCCACAATCAAACTGTTGGCTCATTCCCTTCACGCCTCAAACCACTAAGTTCCTCTCCTGAAAAAATATATATCGATAGGGTGAGACATAAAGTCCCAGTAACCAACAATCAATTCATAGAATATATAATACGGGATTATAAATCAGCGAAGCAGTGCCAATACACAATATTCAAACAAAATTAAGGTTTTTCAATCAGTACATTCAGAATGCACAAATGATCTCTCCATCCTACTCCTCCATATTACTCAATCACGACTCCCCACTTGCATGTGAGTCACAATATATCATAGCCTCCCTCTTGGGTCTAGGCCGACTCCCCACTTGCGTGTGAGTCACAATAAATCCTGGCCTCCCTCCTCAGTATAAGCCGACGCCCCACTTGCGTGTGAGTCACAATAAATCATTACCTCCCTCCTGGGTCTAGGCCGACTCCCCACCTGAGTGTGAGTTACAATACAGCCAACCATTATGATCAGTAGTGAGGCAACCGCGAATACATTCTCAATACATTACACAAGTCCCATCATCACAAGATCACCCAACTACTTCCATGCACCTAATATGTCAATTCCCCATAAATGCATAAATTCACAATATGTTAGGAATAAAGATAAATAATGGATAATTCATCAAACATATATCTAAGCAAAACATATCATTTATATATATATAGAAAATACTTCCCACTTCACTAGAATTGAACATATAAAAATAGAGATAAGATTTGTAATACATAAATAAGGTATTGAAAATATCTTACAATCCATGCAGGCATATAAAATGAATTAACATCGGTTACTTCAACTCCAGGATACTTGCAAGCTTAAGCCACAAAACACCAACCACACTCAAATCAATCTAATTGATCCCAAAAACAAGTATTATGCTTTAAAAGAGCACAAAACGCCGACGGACTCACGAAAAGTAAAAGAGAACCCTAAACTGCTCAAGGGAATCGTAATATATATAGCCACACACTCCTCACGTGATGCATCCCCTTTATTCCCCTTTTTTTGTTTTTAATTAATACACACACAAAAGGAGCATACTGTCACGATTCACGAGGTTATGAAGCTCCGGAACATCCCAGAATCCTCCAGAAGGCTCCCGAATAACCTTAAGAGTGCTAGAGAATGCAAGTACATTCTAGAGAAGTCTACACAACTCTAGCCTCAACATTTTAATATTTGCCACTAGATTTTTCCATGTAAATATCTAGATATTTGTAAGGAGAATTCTAGAGAACGAATTGTAACCGTAGGATCGATTCAATCCCAACCGTCCATTAAGGAGGTGGGAATAGTAAGGAGGTGGGAGTTGCCTATAAATACCTCACCCCTCCTCATTTGTAAACCATCCTTGAGTTCTCTCAAAATCAATACTACTCTCACATTC
>JANTPZ010125616.1:562-10833 GCA_025593235.1 Vachellia pachyceras | reverse complement strand
GTTGCACTTTTATGAAGTCACACTTATATTGAAAGATGTCATGCAAATTTTATAATGTGTGTTAGAAAGTTTTACTACTGGGATTTTCAAAAATCTCACCCTCTCCCCCACTAACCATTTTTAGGTGGAAGCACATCAAAGGGTAAGGAGGAAATCTATGAAGCTTGAAGTAGAAATGTGCATATGTGTATGAATGGAAATTATGTTGTAAACTTTACATTATATTGTTGAGATTTGTAAAGTGGCATGTAATATAACTCATGCATGTACAATAGACTCATGATAACTAATGTATGTCTAAGAATGCCTAATTACATAGGTTATTATGATTAAGAAAAGTTTAGAAATTATTAAGTTGAATTATGAAGTGAAGAAGTTGAAAATTTGGCTAAGTGGGAAGTTGGTTTAACCCCCAACTTTGGCATAACATGAAACAGAGTAAATGGATTCCAAATGTCCTGAAATTTTATGGAAAAATAGTTCACATTGCAATGTTTCTGATGAGCTAAAGATCACTTGAATTGGAATTTTATACAGAAAGTTATGACTGTTCAAACTTGACGAAAAATCACAGAAAATCATGGGAAAATGAAAATTACCATATGAACAGTACATTTTCACGCATTAATATGTACCAGTTGGACCATTTACTGTTCAAATTAGTATTTTTCCCTAATAAAGGAATTTGGAAGCTTCAAATAGAAGTTGGAACCACTCGATTTTGATTTTTCTAGAATTAATTATGAATTTTCAAAGTTGGCCCGAAAAACTGTGAATAGTAACTTTCTTAAAAATGAAAGTTTTCAAGTTAGTCCCTTTTAACAATTTGAATTACTTGAGGCCATAATTTGGTTCCAACTCATCATAATAGAAGTTAAGAGGTTTAAGTAAGAGTTGTCACACCGAATATAAAACAGAGAGTGTGGATTCGAGGAAATCACACAACAACTTTAGGGCTCTGACATTATACTTCTCCGTGAGCTTTAATATCAATACAATCCGCTTCATAGAGTGAAACCTTTGAGAGTCACTTAGGATAGACCTGAGTGAAACAGAGTGTAACCTTACATATGGTAAGGGGGTGATTGTAAAAGTTTCTCAAGTACCAACCGTTACAAACTTGATTGGGTTTCATAAATGCCTGGAAACATTTATGGGGTTCTCAAGTACCCACCGTGACAAACTTGAAACAGCTTTGCAAGTGTCTATAGTGAACTTGTGGTTATAATGGTTTTCCAAGTACCTAGTTTAAACTTGGATGTTATAGTGGATTGAAAATATCAGAGGAGTCTAAGGACTGGACGTAGGTCAGAGAGGGCCGAACCAGGATAAATTGTTGTGTGTTTATCTTTCATTCATCTTCTCTAATTTCTATTTACTTCATTTTTTATTCAATATTTTTTCATACTCTGCTTTGATTACTTATGATTTGGATGTTTTGATAAATTAAGTTTTGAATGGAAATTTTTGTAACACCCAATTCATCCCCTCCTGGGTACAGCCATCCTAACAAGATGCAAGGAGTAAGAATATGTAAAAGATTGCATTAAAACTTGTCTTACTTAGGATTTCTTGGAGATTTTTGTTCTTCAATGGCTTCCTCTTTTCCACCACTATTCTCACTGGTTTGGGACTGCTGGTGCACTAAAATGATGGCTGGAATGGAAGGGAAAAAGTGTTTTAATGATAGGCTAAAATGATCCAAATGCTAGGATTAAATCTTGCATTTATGTTATGGTCCAACGGTTGATAATTGCCCAACACATTTTCTCCTTTTTCTGCACGTTTTGGCTGACATTAATGGCCTGGAAAATGATAAGAAAAACTATCCCCATGTGCTAAATTAAAATGGTGACAAGTATCCCTTAATACTGTATAACTTAGACTGATAAAGTAACTTTGTTATGATAAATTCTACCATTTGTTTGGGATATTTTACTTCTCTTTTTGGTCTTCAAATATGGTCCTTACAGGTGACATAGCACATTTATGGCAATTTTACTTTTGCAAATTTTATGTTTCCATAAAGTTACTTTATGCTTTTGAAAATGCATTTAGATGATTTTTTGATTGTAAACTTGAATTAAGGTCACAAAAAATTCCTAAGATTCTTCGTGATACTCTCAAAATTTTTTATTTCTTAAAATGGCTTTTAGGAATGTCCTTAATTATTTTTTGAAGAAAACACTAATTTAGGGTTTTTTCGGACCTTTTCTTTCCGATCAAAGAAATTGTTTCTCACTTTCTCTTGGAAACAATTCGATAAAATACCAAAATTTTCAAGCTATTTCTCCTTGCTAAGATCAAACATTTCAGGCCTTTATATATTTTAAACAATAATTTGGATAATTATTTATTTAAATTGCCAAAAATTAAATGACCAATTATTTTAAACAACTTTTCTCTTGAACTTTTATAAACCCTAAGCTTGTAAACTTGTTCTTATGATTTCCAATGCTTCCAAAATTCTTTTCTCACTTCCACCCTATACAATTTCTCATTTTAAAGCCAATGGAAGCATCAAAATTATGAAAATCACACTCCTCCTGCCATTTCTTATGCTGGCCAAAAAACAGAGTTTATGAGTTTAATGTGATTTTTCAAACTTCCATCATGTATACTAACATATTCTTGATCCCAAAACACTTCTCATGCCTTATTTAACTTGAAAATAACTCTTCCTCATTAAATAGAAAATTGGACAGGCATCTAACCTTAAAATTTGCTATGCCAAAAATTCATACAACAACCAAACAACCACAATATGTACATCAATCAACTCCTTATTATGCAAGGAGTGTTTTACAACCAATTATTTCCTATAAATTGTTAATACCTTATTTTGATGATAACAAAATAAAATGATTAATAATTAAAATGATTTATCTACCATAACTTAGTGCTTTATATGAATACTCGAGCATTGATTCACATTGTTTTTAAAACTGAGTTTTGTGCAGCACTTTCAGTGAATACTTCAATTATTGACTTAAAGAATTGTCAATACTCGAGCACTGGTCACCAGTGCTTGAGCATCAAGCTGTGAAAAGGAGTTATGGATAGTGTTGCCATAAAGTACTTCAAGCATCGGCATGAAGCATTGCCAATGCTCGAGCACTGCTTTCACAGTGCTCGAGCATCGGGCTAAGTCAGGGCACTCAGACAGTGCTGCAATGGAATGCTCCAAGTGTTGGCTGAAAACACAGCCAATGCTCGAGCACTGAAAAACCAGTGCTTGAGTATTGAGGTTTTCAATGATACTCTCAGACAACACATCAAGCACTGGCTAGAAGAATAGCCAATGCTCGAGCACTATAAAGTAGTGCTCGGGCATTGTGATTTTCTGGCAATACCTTCAGACAATACTCCAAGCAGAAGCTTCCTATAGCTTTCCAGTGCTCGAGCATTGAGGTTCTTCACAGTCTGTTGGGATGAAATACTTCAAGTATTGAGTGAAAGCATTGACAATACTCGAGTGCTATCATCCAATGCTTGAGCATCGGGCAAATTGTTCCACTGTTCACTAATACTCTTTGACAATACTCGAGCATTTACTCCAAGCATTTCAAGTACTCGAGTTCTCTCATTTTCTCAGTTGAGCATTGAGTTCATTTCTTCTCTCTTAACCTCAATACTTTCACAGATCACTCGATTAATCTTATAAAGCATTGACAGTACTCGAGCATCCTGATTTAACACTCGAATACTGAGATTATTTCTAAACATTTTCATGGAATACTTGAGCAGTGAGTCAAAGCATTGAATTTCTCATTGAAAATTTTCAAACAAAACTCGAGCATTGAGAAAGTTATGCTCGAGCATTTTTGTTCTGACAACTTTATATCTGACACACTCAACCTATGCTACTCACTACTTTCCTTATTTGTGTAACAACTTTTTGAACACTAACTGCTCTCATAAATGCAGAAACTTGAAACATTTAATGAGGAAAGAAGCACAGGTTTGAGGCTCGGAAACTTGAACATTCTTCTGCAACATTCACCGTCATCTGACTCAGTGGCATTAAATGCCATTAATGAAGAAACCAAATGGTCGATGGTGAGAGTAACGGCTATTAAATAGAGTCTAACGGAATTTAAGATCTTCTCAACTATAAAAGGAGAAGCATTCAATACAGAGAAAAAGAACAACGAATATTTTGAGCATTCAAGGCTGCTTTGCTTCATTCTCTGTATTATTTCAATATTTCCTTCTGAGCTTCATCATTAGCCATCTACTCTTTTGAGAGAGAATCCTTTGGCAAAAATACTTTGTAAATCTGTGAAAAACTCAAGGACGGGACCTTGAGTCTATTGGGCTGAAAAAAGTTAGAAAACAGAGTGTGTCACTCTATTTTAGTGAAAAGTGAAAGGGGGAATGGATTCCCAATTTGTATAGGCTTGTGAAGCCTTATTTCTTTGTTGTTAGTGGATTTGGAAATCTCAGGGGTGCTCTGAGAACTGGATGTAGGTCAAGTAGACCGAACCGAGATAAATCTTTGTGTTCATCTTTACTCTTTACTCTCAGTGACTTTGTTTTTAATTCTGTGATTTTAAAGTGTTAAATTTTTATTAGGCCAATTCACCCCCTCTTGGTCTAATCCTATTCTAACATTTGGTATCAGAGCAGGTCTCTTGCTTAAAAGACATAACAGTCTCAAGAGAGATCATGGCAGGATTTGGCGAGCATATACTTACTGATGGAGCTTCCATCACCAGGTCTTCAGCATTCAATAGCCAAAAATTTTCTTTTTGGAAAATTAAATTTCAAAACTTAATTTTGGCTACTAACATTGATTTATGGGACGCATTTGAACAGGGAAACTTTATGCCTATGAAGGTGGAAGATGGACTAACTCCTAAAACTCATCCTGAGTTTGATAGTGAAGATCTTAGGAGAGTTCATCTCAACAGAAAGGATGTGCTGATGTTGCAAGCAGCACTGAATGAGGATGGTTTCTTCAAAGTATGCACTCTTCCTTCTGCAAAACATATGTGGGATGCATTGGAAATAGCATATGAAGGCACTGAAGCAGTGAAAGAAAGCAGAGTCAACATGCATACCACTGAGTATGATTTACTCAGATGAATGATGAAGAAACCAATGCTGAATTTCAAATGCGTCACACACATCTCATCAACAAATTGGCAGTCCTTGGTAAAACCACCTACTTTGCCCCATCGTGAAATAGAGTAAATGAATTCCAAATGAGTTGAAATTTTAAAGAAATATATTTCACATTGAAAGCTTTAAAACAAGCCAAAGATCACTGGAATTGGAATTTTGTATCGAAAGTTATGGCTATCCAAAGTTGGCAAAAAATCACAGAAAATCCTGGGAGAAAATGAAAAATTACCATATGAACAATACATTTTCACGAAAGAATATGTACCAATTGGACCAGTTACTGTTCAAATGAGTATTTTTCCCTCATAAAGGAATTTGTAAGCTTCAAATAGAAGTTGGAACCACTCAGTTTCAATGTTTCTAGAATTAGTTATGAATTTTCAAAGTTGGCCCGAAAAACTGTGAATGGTAACTTTCTTAAAAATGATAGTTTTCATTTTGGTCCCTTTTGACAATGTAAGTTGTTTGAGGCCACTAATTGGTTCCAAATCATCATAATGGAATCTAAGAGGGATAAATAAGAGGTGTTACATTATGTTTGGTATCAGAGCAAAGGGTTAGGATTTGATTTGATTTGTAATGCAAAATGTGCATTATTATTTGTTAAGTTGTGCATTCTTAAATGATATGTTGTGCACTAGTATTCAATATGCAATGCTTTGTTATACTAAATGCTAATTGTTAGGGCATATGTTGGTTGCCTTTTATGATGATATGCTAGTTAGTTATGTTCATATTCATGAGTTTATGAATTAATGTGACTACCTAGACATGAAAAGCCAAGGACATGATAAGAAGGAACACTTAGAGGTTAGTCCCGATGTGATAGAATCATTTCAGAATTTAAATAAAATGTTCAAAAAAGAGAAGGAGCTGGCACAAGAACTACTAGAATATCCATGGGACAATAGATATGAAGGTCCAGTTATTGATATGATTGCTTCTCTATAGTGCATATTGGATGCTAACACCCGAGGACTCTGAGAGCACCACTCTATATGGATGAGGGTTTCGGTTAGCATATATCCAGATGGGCTAGAGAGGCATATGAGTTAGATCAGCTTGTCCAAAACCCGTAAACCTGGTAGAGATGCCGGTACCGAAGGAAGAGCCCATAATAGAACAAGAGGATGCAGAAATGGTAGAGAACCCATAATACACTTCATCTGGATAAGGAACTACTATGATATTATCATCTTGAGATTCAAGTGAGATGCAAAGGCAACCAAAAGATCAAAGTTTAAATTACAGAATTTGCCAAGAGGAGATAGTTAACAAGAAACTCAAATGCTATAAAATGATTTTACTGAACGTAACTTGGAATTGAATACCCGTGAAATTACAGAACTGCTTTTCTCCTAAAGGATGAAGATTTTATTTAGCCGAATAGAAAGGGCCAGAGAGGCCTTTGAGCTTAATTAGTCGCAAAAGGCGCAGTAAGAACTTCCTCCTTGATTGAGATTGAAGTTAAAGAGTCCTTTTGTAATATTCTGATGGTCGGAGAGTTCCTAAATGTATTTTTAAAAGAGATTAGTGGATTGCCTCCAGAGAGAGAGGTGGAGTTCGCTATTAATTTAATACCAGGAAGGGACTCAATTTCCAAGATTCCGTACAGAATGTTTCCAATTGAGAGGAAAGAGATAAAGAGCAAATAGAGGAGCTATTAGAGAAGGGGATTGTTAGACCCAATGTTTCACCCTAGGAAGCCCAGTTTTCTTTGTGAAAAGAAAGACATGAGTTTTAGATTGATCTCTGATCAGGCTATCACTAGCTCCTAGTTAGAGTTGACGACATTTCTAAGATGTCTTTCTGTACAAGATATGAGCAATATGAGTTTATAAGAATGCCATATGGTTTAATGAGTGCCCCTGCAGTTTTCATGAACTATATAAATAATGTATTTTGGAAATATTTGGACCAGTTTGTCGTAGCCTTATAAATGATGCCATAGTGCATCCCGGATCTTTAAAGGAATATAAAAAGGGCATCCAAGAATTCTTATAAATTGTTTTGAAAGAAAAATCTTTGTCCGCTAAGCTCAGTAAAGTTCTAGTTATTCAAGGTAAAATTCCTAGGATAGGTGATCACTCAGGAAGGGGTCACAGTGGACTATACCGAGTAAAGATGGTACTGAGATAAGATATGCCTAGGAAAATAATCAAAGTCGAGAGTTTTTTGGGCCTAGCAAATTATTATGGATATTTTATACAAAACCTCTCTTGGATTTCCATGTTGCCAACTAAGCTAACTAGAAAGAACTAGTCTTTTTCCGTGAAATGATAAGAACGTCTATATGCATAATCTAGAGCTGGCAGTGATAGTTTATACTTTAAAGATATGGAGGCACTAGCTACATAGAGCAACCATCAAGCTGTACTATGAACATAAACATCTCAAGTATTTATAAGATTGGAAAGAGCTGAACTTGAGACAGTGACATTGGACGGAATTGCTCAAGGACTACGACTATTGAATAAGTATTAACCGAGCCAAGTAAATGTAGTTGCCGATATCTTAAAATAGAGAGATAACGCAAGTGGCTATGATGATGATAAAAGAGCAAAAGTTGATATAGAACCTCAGAAATTGGGAAATATTGAGTTAGTTACAGTTAGATAGATGTGAAAACACCCAGATCCTTAGTGATATAGAGGATGAGATTAAAGAAATCAACAAAACCTCTGAGGAAATAATCATGTTTGAAAGTAGATGTCATATTCCTCCAAAGCCTGTTGTGAGGCAGAGGATACTAGATAAAAACTGAGTTTTACCTCTAGAAAGGAGATAGAGGAGACGATCAAGGAAAGAATTTCTGATAGTCTAGTAACATTCGAGGTTATTGGATATCCTAAGCTATTAGTGAGCTAGGTTATGATCGCATACTAGACAAAGTACATGTTATCAGAGATAAAGTTATATACATTATAATCGTTTCAAAAGTTCAAAAGAATTACAAAACAAAGAAATAGGATACGTATAGTAATGAAATGCTGTCTAGCGATTTTAATGCCAGAGGTAAATATGAGTACACAGTAAGAATAGTTGAAGTATAGCTATGATACAAAAGTGCTTATTTGGGCTATAATTTATGACGCTAAGTATGAGAATGAGTTGGGGAGATGCTGAATAAGTTGTGTTTAATTTTCCGAAGAAATTAAAAAGTAGACAGTACTGAAAGTACTAAAGCTGCTAAAAGGCTTTATGATTATTACGAGTAAGCCAGATAGACGGTGATAGACACAGTAGTCTTTTAAAAACCACAATAGACTTCCCAACTTAAATCAGCCCAAGTTTACAAGCAATAAAGGCATAGTACTAGCAGCAGAGTTTGAGGATACTTTGTGATGAATTATCTGCTAGTATATAGGCTTAAATCCTTATATGATAAAAGATTCCTATGAGAATAAAATGAAAAGTTGAAATGGCCACAGATGAATTGGTCAAGGAATCTTAAGAGCCTACCGAAGGGAAAGTCAAGTAGCCCATCATAAGGATATAGATGATGAGAAATGGATAGTGAAGTGATATGGCACACCCCATAACAGTAAAGGCAAAAAGATGCCTTAGGCAAAGAGATTTAAACTAGTGATATTTCACTATGTTTTCAGGCCTCACAGAAGGGTGTGATTCTCAGGCAAAGTATAAAAATGAGAAATGAAATTTCATCAATAAATGCCACTGCTAAATAAGTAAGAAAGTAAAGAAGGTTCCCTGATTGGAACAAGGTACGTTGTGTTATGATGAGAAGAAGTACCCAACAGAAAACATATAAAAGAATGCTTTAGCCAAAAAGTATCTCTCTAGAATTTGGGATGGTGATTTCCCTATACCAACTTCGCAGTTAGGCATATGATGATTAAAGTCACCGCAGTTAAGCGAGTCACTTCCTGATAGACAGGAAGAAAGGTAAATCCTTGATAGACAAGGATACATGGGACTAATTACCCTAGCACAAGGCAAGCTACTTCATAATAGACAGGGAGAAGCATGTTCTTGATAGACAGGAATACATGGGACTCCAATGGGAAACTATTGTGAGCTTCTCATGTTGTCCCACAAGAGAAAGAAAGCAGTAAAAGCAAGGCATATAGAATAGACCATTCCCAATACGAAAACAAAGAAAGTAAGTTAATAGCAGTCAAGGGCAGAATCCCTTGAATAGTTGGGTACTAAATAAATTAGTAAGATGAACAGAATGTAAGTCATCTCTCGGCAACATCATAGTAATAATCAGAAAAGAAGCAGTAAGGATTGTTAAATCCTGAGATATAGCAGATTGGCATAGAGCATACACTGAATGAATTGATGCCTAAAAACTCAAGCTGTATAGCAAAAGAAATGTTTAGTGAATAAAAGTGGCAATTACACCCATCTGGCTTATATGGATTATAGAAATCTGGCATGGATTATAAAGAAAGAGAAAAGGAACATAGGGAAAATGGTTTTTGATGAGATGTGGAGGTTTGTGCAGTCATGGTCCAAGAGAATGATAGTGCTTGACCTTGCTTGGTCTCCTTTATTTTGAAGAGTATCAAAATCTGGCACATGTTGGACAAAGTAGTTGAGCCTATCCAGTTTGGGCAAGCTCATCTTCACAGGATGAATATAGATATGCAGAATCCTCAGGCTCAAGTCAAGAAACAAAAAAGGAAGGCCACCTCTGCTGCTTCACAGGGCCATGATGAAGCCCCATCCTCTTCTCCTCCTCAGCCTTCATCTGCTCCCTCATTTGCTCATGCTACTTTACAGCAATACATGGAGACTGAGTTCAGGAGAATGGGTGAAGTCTTTGTAACTCACTTGCAGACTGTAATATCCATAAATTTCGATGCTAGCTAAATTAAATGCTAATCCGATTACTAGGAAACGAAAAGAGAAATCAGAGCTAAATAGTATAGAAAGAAAGACTATAGGCCGGAAGTCATAAAGATAGACCTGGCTTAGTACAAGGAGTTCCGTAGGAATTCCAGAATTAAGGAAAAATTGCCCAGAGTGATATGAGGATGGGAAAACCTTCAGGAAAAGGACCCATACGTCATTTAATAAAAGACCAAGGACATAAAGGTCTTTTACTATCAAAAGTAAGGGCAAAATGGTAATTATGAGAAAGTTAAAGGGTATTTTGGTCATTTGACAAAAGAAAA